>PYHW01010670.1:1006604-1086666 GCA_013186435.1 Turdus rufiventris
CAGCCCTGCAGACAGCTCAGGTCTTCTGTCCACAGTTGCACTTGCAGGCAGGCTTTACTCATGAATACCCAGAATCAAGCATTTTGTGCTTTAACCTCTCACCTTCTTTGACAATAGCCAGACACACCCAGAGCAGAGTTTTGTTTCAGCCAAATAAAGGAGTGACACTGCTTGACCACTGCTTCAGGTCTGGGAAAGAACAAAAGTGTCTAGATGATACAAAAAGTCCTGCAGTGCTGAGTGAAACTGGCTTCCTTCCTGTTGTCCATCTATCTTTAGTGTAGCTTTTTAGGGTTCCATCACAGCACGGTAAATTAAACCAGCACCCTTGGAGTACTGTAAATCTTTCATACAGCATTTGGTATGTCAGGATTTTTTTTTTAAATGGGTAAGGCCTCTAAAGGTGAGCTACCAGAGTAGCTGCAGCTGCACGAAACTCCTGTGTGCAGAGTGAGGGAGAATTTCTCTTCAAGTGCTGGGCATGAGCAAGCTTCTCTTCCGTGCATGTTCCAGGCTTCATGGTGCAAAGATATCATCTGTTTTGTGACCAGGGATTCTTGTTACAAAAACAAAATACCATGTTTATCTGTAAGAAGAACAAGTGGTTTTACTTGTGTGTGCTTACATGGCTTAGTGGTGGACTTGGCAGTGCTGGGTTTATGGTTGGACCCACTGATCCTAAAGGTCTTTTCCAGCCTTCTGTGATTCTGTGCCTTATTACCTGTGCTGCTTGGATCAACTCCCTTTTTTATATTAGAGGCATGTGACTTTGTTCATGGAGATCAATTCTCTGAGCAAGAAGAGAATGGTGGTGTCTTTTATCACAGAATCACAGAATTAACTAGGTTGGAAAAGACCTTTGAGATCATTAAGTCCCACCTGTGACCTAACATCTCCTCATCAACTAAACCATGGCACTGAGTGCCAAATGCAGTCTTTTTAAAAAAATGTCTGGGGATGGTGACTCCACCACCTCCCTGGGCAGATGATTCCAATGCCCAATCACTCTTTCAGTGAAGAATTTTTTTCTAACATCTGAACTTCCTCTGGGAAAGCTTAAGACTGTGTCCTCTTTTTCTGTCAGTCATTGCCTGGGAGGAGAGATCAACCCCCACCTGGCTGTAAGCACCTTCCAGGGAGCTGTAGAGACTGATAAGGTTTCCCCTGAGCCTCCTTTTATCCTGAAGGACTTCAGTCATTCAGTTTCTGGTGTAGAACAAAACTGAGCGAGTAGGTATAAAACTTTCACACTGAGCAGCCAATAATTATCTTTTTGGAGCCTGACACATCCTGAGTCCTGCATTGTCCATCTAGGCAGGGAGCAGCAGGTGAAGCAGAGCCAAACTGCAGCAGTGCCCCGTTCCTCCTGCGTCCAGCACTGCGTGGGGTCTCTGGCTGCCTGCCATGAACACCCTGTTGTTTCTTTTCTCTGGGATGGTCAAGCAGTTTCCCAGCATATTAGCAAGCAGCCTAATGCCACAGTGTTCACAGCAGCAGAAGGGCTGGTGGAAATGGGCTACCCAGGAAACACCATTTTTTTTTACTGTGCATTGTCAGTTCTCCCAGAGGGTCACTTTAACACACCGAATGAGTCATTGAGGCAACTCCATGGTTGTAATTTTGGAGCCCTTGGAAGGAACGTCTGAGTAAACATGGCTTAAAACCAAATCTTTCTGTTCTTGACTTGGGTAGAAAGCATTTGACTGGCAGTACACAGCTGGGGAGAAGAAAAGGATGCAAAATATATATGGCAACTATTCTGGTCTGGTCACTAGCCCTTACTGGCAGAAAAAGCATGATGTGATGTTGATACAAGTTAGAATTTTCTCTGGCAAACAGAATAATCCCAGTATTACATGAGAGTGGCCTGGGAGGGATCCTGTCTGGACTGACGCGTGGGAAGCTTCTAGTAACTTCAGAAAGAACTTCCTTAAATTTTTGCCCATAGATACCTTTTGCAATGCAGCAGGTCACTCTGTGGGACAGGAACAGCCTGCCATGAACGTAATATTTTTAAATTCTTTAAAAAAAACACTCCTATGTATGCAAGCCCTACTAGCCACACACCCAGCTGAGCAGGAGCTCTCTCCTACGCAGCACTCTGGAGACTATCACTTGCAGTTCCTGTCTTCTGATTCTAATTCAAGGAAAAACACTTGCAAGAGCCGTGGTGTTCCCCCACCCACCAGGCGTGGGCTGTTCCTCCTTTCCCCACGGCTCACGCAGCCAGGGCAGGGGCTGGAGCTGCCTTGGGCTTCCCACTGAATCAGATCAGTACTGGTGCTGGCAAAGCACCCACCCGAGGGGAAATCCAGCTGCATGGTGCTGGGACAGAGACCACACAGCCACAGCTGGGCAGCACATGAAAAGAAGGAAAGCCTGTGTTGGTAACATGGCAGAGAAGAGGTAGGGGTTTAAGCATGAGGGACTTTCCCTGAAGACCTCAGTCAAAGAACACTCAGTGTGAAATCTGGCCAGGATGCAAGGATTCCTTACAGCAAAAACAGCCACGGGATCCTTACTGGGCATTTGGGTAGAAATGCTGTTGGTATGGCTTGCATACATTTCTAAGGAATTAGGTAGCTCTGGTATAAAATTTTCCCCAGCTGAGTACAAAGCCACATCTTACACAAGCCTATGTAATTTGCCATTTTGTGCCTTTGGCTTACAGTATTTATATTTTTTCTTATCTAAGTAGCGCCAGCTGGGGTTAAGATTTGGCATCTCCACTACCAGCCCAGTTCTCTTTTGGGGTTAGGTAACATTTCTTTTACACCACACTGTACTGAAATTCTGCTGTGCAGATACTCTCCAAGACTTAAGGCATTTATTTTTCACCAGATTTTATTTGTAGTCATTATGATAGTTGATGGTTTACAAAATGTAAAAAAATGTAAATTCTAAGCTTGCTTGTTTTTCAGAGGTTGTTATTGCATTATATACTTCAAGAATGGCTTGACATTTCCCATCTCTTAGCCACTAACATAGTAAAACCAAGCAGAGACAGCAAAATGGAATGTCCTGCTTTTGGAAGGTTTAAGCATGGCATTTCTGTGTAAAGAATTTCCAAAACCACAACTCAGTGCTCCAGGATGTTGTGCTGTAGAGCACAATAACTACCACATGGAGTCCTGCTGGAGTAGGTGGAAAATATCTCTACAAGCAAAAGCATAGACTCCCAGAGCTTAAACATAGCATTTTAAGACTGACAGTGAGTGGGGACACTCACACCTAGTAGGATGAGTGTACACCACCCTGGTCTCAGTGAGTGGGTGGTGCAGCCATCACCTCGTGTGGTCTGTGCTAATGGAAGGTCAATGGGAAGAAAGGACTGAGCTGTCAGACCTGCACAGAAGCTGTGCTTGACAAATTGAAGACAGTGTAGAACACTAGCAAACAGTCATGTCAGAGCTGGTCTGGAAAGAAAACATGGTACATTTGTAGCTACTAACACTGATTTTAGGGTGTTCAGCTCTCAGAAGGGTAGGCAGACTGGTGTTACTAACAATGCCAATGAAGCAGGAATGTTAACAGGACTGGATTGTTTATACCCTGTGCAGTTACAGAGGGAACATGCCAAGATCCTCAGAGACTTAACATTTCCTTTTTTTCCTTTACCCACAGGTAATAATACCAGTCAGGTCGGGACAAGGTTATGTTTATGAATTCCCTTCCAAACACCAGAAGGATGCCTATGACATCCCCCCCGTTCGCCCTCTCCAAGGGGTAGGTACCAATAAAAATGCCAACAGGGCTGACAGAGCACAAAAGGTGATGAATTTCTACCAGACTTTTATGAGCGAGGCAAGTTTTCTCATTTCAGAGAGAAAATATGTTTTAATTAGATGCACAGATCACAGACGTATTTCAAAGTTTTATTTGATGTTGACTAAGATTTGGCAGCACACCAAATGCAAAAGTCCCATTTGTTCTCTCTGTTTTGATCAAAGAGTGTATCTGAACAGAATAAACTTGCTGCCTGGGAACATTTTTTTTCCCTGTACTTTGTTGTTGCATAGTTGACAGTAATTCACTCAGTAAGGGTAAAATTATCGCCTAGATGAACAGCTGCTATGCAGGGAGTTGTTTTCACCATCTATTGACTGCACCATGTCAGTGAACTTGAGCTATATCTTTCTTCTGGGGAGCACCCTTAGCATTCCTTAGCCAGGACCACAGACTTGTAGAGTGGATGCTGGCAGGACCTGGAACTCAACCACCCTGGATGTAAGAGTGTGATCAGTTCTGGTCACATGTCCATCCCAAGAGGTGTCTGTAATAGACTGACCCTGATTTACCTCTAAGGAGGGAAGTCAGCCATGATTTCATCTCTCCAGCCTGCTGTCCACACCATTGCCCAGAGGAGACCTAGCAAAGTGCATTTCCTCCTAACTGTCCAAAATTCTAGGCAAATCCAAGGCAAATACATATGAAAAAAAGCTGAAGAGCTGTGGTTACATTCAAACTTTCTGAGAGGAGACACAGAAACTATGAAAAATCATCTAGTAGCAGAGCTTTCCCTAAGGTGACTTGTTTCTGTAATCAATCTATTCTTTCTTCAGATATATGACATTCCCCCCACATCGGTTAAGGGGCCTGCACTTCCAGTTCCCATGGGAGAAGCAAAAGCTTTAGGAGTGTATGACATACCACCTACCAAAGGGGTAAGCATTACTCTGTTTCCACAAGATCCTGTATTTTCGTGTCTGGCCAAAGACATGTTCTAACAAGGGTTCATGTATGATCCTGAAGGAAAAGGAGATTCAGTACTTCAAACACTTCCTTATGTTTTTAAACTGTTAAAACTGGTGAAGTGAAGCACTGCATCAAAATTAAGGTTATGAGCTATAAATTGATAATTAGACCTACATTATCTTTGTGGCAGCATGTTGCCTTTTTGGATTTTACTGCTTATGGGAATTTGCGCTGAGATGAGTGATAAAAAGTGAGATATTAGAACTGACTCTCAGTCAAACTTAAGATAAGTAGCTGACTCTTTGAAAGTCAGTAGCAGATCTTCTATTCCAAATGGAAGATGGTGAATATTTTTCTCTTCTAGTCAAAGGTTTCATGTCTTATTTTCTGTGATTCAGGTCTATGCTGCACCTCCATCTGCGTGCCAAGATGATACAGCCTTGAGGGAAAACTTGCAGGGTTTTTCATCTACAGTGGGCCACAGTGTAAGACCAGAAGGAGTATATGATATTCCTCCTCCCATCACCAAAGCAACTGGAAAAGAACATAATAGATTTTCTCCTGAGAGCCTGGTATTGCCAGGTGGAATGTCACAGACACAGAGTGTTTATGACATCCCTACAAACCATCAAAACCATTTTCTTGGACAGCAAATTGCACCTGAAAAAGATGTTTATGATACCCCGAGGGGAATTGCATTCCCAGGACAACAGACAGGACTCAGTGACGGTCCCATCACAGAAGGAAGAGAAGGTGTCTATGATGTGCCACCAGCAGTGCTCCAAGACAATAAAGGCTTACAGGATGTGACTGATGGGATGAATAGGTTGTCTTTCTCCAGCACAGGAAGCACGAGGAGTAACATGTCCACATCATCAACGACATCAAAAGACTCTTCTCATTCAGCATCAACTGCACAGGACAAAAGACTAATCCTTGATCCAGACACTGCTATAGAGAGGCTTTATCACCTCCAGCAGATGGTGGAGGCAGCTGTCAGTCACCTCACAGCCTTCATTACACCAGACTGGCGGTCCTATGGATATATGGAGAAGCACATCAATGAAATTCACGCTGCTGTGGATAAGGTGGAGCAGTCGCTGCTGGAGTACCTCCAGTTTGCCAAAGGATCAGCAGCCAATGCCTCCTGCCTGCCTGAGTTCAGCCTTCTCAACAAAATGAGGAGGGAGGTGCAGAGGCTGGAGGACTCTTACCAGATCCTTACCCAAACCAGTCATGACTTGAACAGCTACAGCTGGTCTTTGAATGTCCTGGCTGTCAACAGGATGCAGAGCAAGTGCGATGACCTGGACCGGTTCGTTATGGTGGCGAAGATGGTCCCGGACGATGCCAAGCAGCTGACAACCACTATCAGTGTCAACGCAGAGCTGCTCTTCAAACAGGCCCTGGGCAGCTCCCACTTCAAAAACGTACCAGAGAACATAATGAACGCTGCTGACTGTGTGTATGACAGTCCTCAGATGCAGCGACATGCAGAAAAAGCACAGAACCATTGCAACTCCCTTGCCCCGCTCCTGGGTAAAGGCCAGCACCCTTACAGTGCCACCACTGAGGGCTCAGAAAAGAGCTGGATGGATGACTACGATTATGTTCACCTGCAGGTGAGTGAACCCAACACCTTGCTCTCCATGAGGCCATGTAGGAATTGCTGTGGTTTGGGTAGAAGCTGCTTGTGGGAAAGCCGCAATCGATTGCCATGCTAATGCATATTTGAGGGGAATTTCACCAGGATGATTACCTCCTGTCAGATAGGACTATTGGATTTGTACACTATCGTTTTCTGTACTCCTGGTGGTGCACTACCAGTGAAAAAGCCAATACAAAGCAGCCTCTTTCTTGGCCTGTGAGCTGCCATTTAGCTCAGGAGCGGTTTTGATTTAACACAGTCTCTTATTTTATACAAAACAGGGGAAAGAAGAGTTTGAAAGGCAACAGAAGGAGCTTCTGGAGAAGGAAAATATCATCAAGCAGAGCAAAATGGAGCTAGAGCACCATCAGGTATGTTCTCCTGGGTATATAATTGCCCTGAAATGCAGCATTCCTCACACATGAGCACTGGTCAAATAGAGCAGGAGGGGCCCTTTTCATAGGAGTGTGCAAAGGATACAGAAAATAAAAAGCAAAGAGTTAAAAAACTCTAAAAGAGAAACAAGCTTCTGTGATGTCTCACAGCAGGTCAGTCACAAAGCCAGCTTGAGAACTTGGCTTTCCTGACCCACCATCCAGGGCCTTAATCACTGGACCATACTGGATACATGTGCCACCTTCACGTCTGTTCAGTGAACATCAATACCATCAGCTTAAATATTGTGCTGAACATCACTTTTAATGCTAAAATAGTGGGTTCACAAGATGGAAGGCTATCACTTTTCCCTCATATTAATTCTTCAATATGTTGTTGCCATATCATATGGCAGAAAATTGTACAAGCAATGAGGAGGTGAGATTGAAAGGGTTTTCATCTCAAAATCCCACAGACAGCCTTTTAAAGATTGTGTAGGAGTTCATTGCCACTTGGATCCATCTCTCTCACTTGTGATTTCAGAATACTCCAAATGAGCAACAGTCTGTAAATTCGGGAGTTTGGGTTGTTGGTTTTTTTTAATGCAAATGAAGTATTTTAGATGTTTTTCCCTTCTGAACTCTTCATGTTTGGATCTGTGGTAGTCAAAGAACTTGATCCTAGAAAACATACTGTTACTTTTTACTTAGCATAAGGTCAGCGTAGGATACCCAGGGGTGTCCCGAGGCACAAAGTGAAATCATAATATATAAAAACATCTTGGAAGAATACTTGCTGATGGGAGCTTTTGTTTTTCCTTTCAGATCCATCAGTTTCAGCGTCTGGAGCAAGAGATCACCAAGCCAGTAGAGAACGACATCTCCAAGTGGAAGCCTCCGCAAGCCCTGCAGACCTCCCATGACAGCCGCCTGCTTTTGTTCTACTCGGACCAGTGCGAGACTCACTTCAACTCCCTCCTAAATGCCATTGATGCCTTCTTCAGTTGTGTCAACTCTTCTCAGCCCCCACGGATCTTCGTGGCACACAGCAAGTTCATCATCTTGAGCGCTCACAAACTTGTGTTCATCGGGGACACGCTCGCGAGGCAAATGACGACTCAGGACATGTGCAACAGGGTGATGAACTCCAGCAACCAGCTGTGTGAGCTGCTCAAGAGCGTTGTTCTGGCCACCAAGGCAGCTGCCTTGAGTTACCCCAACACAGCATCCCTGCAGAAGATGGTGGACCGAGTAACAGAGCTCTCTCATCATGCACAGTTGTTCAAACTCTCACTGGCCCAAATGGCATCCTTATGAAACCCAGCGGAATCTAATCCATGAGCAGCAAAGCAGAAGAGGAGACAAACTGGAGCTATTTTTATGTAAATGTTATCTTTTTTTTAGATATTTTTTATTAAATATTTTAAATACATTCTTATGCATTAGAAAGTCTAATCAAATCAGGGATCTGGGAATACTGTCTGGTTCTATGTTATGTTTCTTATACACATTTAGATTTGTATACATAGCATATATGTATATGTTGCTACCTTCTTTAAAACATCAATTAAGCACCTTAAAAATTAAGTGTCGGGTAAACAGTGCATATATTTTGTATATACAGCCTGTTTCCTCAGCATATTTGTTAACTGGATGCTGCACTCCTTTTGTTTCATTCCATCTTGATGCTGGTGCATGGACTTGGTTGTGAAACCTACTTGTAGCAATCCATGAAGCAAGTGTAATGGTTCTCATAGAACTCCATTCCCTTCTTAGAAATTACTTTCTATAGGTTAATTCTGTGAAGTTTTAACTCCCCTTGATGCTACTTTGTTGTGTGAAACATTTGGTCATTCTGACCAGCATAGATGCACAGCTGCAATGAGCAACAATGCTGTATGCTTTTTGCAATGTATGCAAAAAGCATACAGCATTTGGGAGAAAAGCATTTTTAGGCCATGTAAGAAGCAGGTCCTTCAGAGGAGGAAGGCAGAATTGTATATATTTAATACCTTTTGGCATTCAGATTTCGCTGTTTCTAATAACTGCAACATGGGATTTCAAAACCGTGGATGGATTCCCAGCAATGTAATTTCATACATGTTTACTTTGTATGTCCTTGCATTGGCAATTTAATTTAAGAGTCAGGCATGAAAGCCTTATTGTTTATGGACTCAGACTTATCCTGAGGGCATCCCAGGTTCCATTGGGCTCATCTTTGAGGCTGTGGATGAGTAATGTTTCAAAATGCCAATCCCTTTCAGAAGGATTAACATACAAATTGTATTTGGTATGGAAAGAAAAGAGCTTAATTTGAAATAACAGGTATTTTAATATCTCTATAGCATATACACAATTTAATGAAGAAATAGCACTTAATTTTTTAGGACTTATTGGGAACCAATTGCTTCTGTTGCAACTCTGACTTCCATTCGACTACTGGGCTTTTTTTTCTGGAATTCTGTTGCATAGGTGCTGGTCTTCTCTGCACTACACTATTGCCAAAAATGATGTTCTGTTTTAATGGACCATTCCATCAGTAAGCATGCACAGTCCCACCTACTAATTTTCAATGTAGATCCTTAAAAATTGTTTGCAGAATGTTAGGCTCCTTTAGAATTTTCATGCATGCTGGTCACTCCAAAACCCATCAGCTTATTTGTCATCATTGCCTTCTGTGAACGCCCTAAAAATAAGTCACAGAACACCATTTGCCTGTGGTTGCCAGCCTAAAAGCTGTGCTTCAAAGTGAGCAGTAGCTCAGGAAAATTCCAGGTGATTCTGGCATTTTCATAGCAGAAACACTACTGTCCTTATTAATTCAAGGTAGTCCCACATTAATGTGTTTGTTGCGTTTGCTGGATCGCTGGTAACTACACAGTCATGAGATCAGTAGCACCTGCAAAACAGGCACTTCTCACTTCTGCCTGACTCCTGGCTTTCCCATTTGTAGCTGAACATGTGCCTTATTGAAATGGGATTTGTTGTCCTAGAGCCATTTCAGCAGTGTATGAAACCCTGCAGCCTTAATGTATTGTCTTAGAGAGAAGACCCCTCTTCACTACCATAATGTTCCAGAGCACAGAACATTCCTGGAAGGTCAGTGGAAGCCAGCACAATCCCAGCTGGCTCAGGATGGGCTCCGAGGCTTGGCCCATTGTAACATCCTGAAAGGGCAGTTGTGATTTTGTAACCTAAACAGTTGCCAAAAGGCAATCTGTGTGAACCTGTCTTGTGCTATTGTTGTTTGGGATTCTTCTTGATTTCCTTGTCCATGTTTTTCATTCTGTATATTTCTGTATATTCTTAGGAAGTGAAAATGTGTTTCTAAGTGTAGTGGTTATGTTGATAGTTTGTGCTTTCCAAAGGAGAACCTTTATTGCAACCTTGTATTACAGTTTGTTATCTTGTAGAGAGTCATTCTGAAATTATTAAAATTACTAGCTTTTTTATATAAAAAGGCAGCTTGGTCTTATTTTTTCTTGTTTTCAGAGTCTTCTAAACATATTAAAAGGAAGTATTGCTGCTTGCTAATACTATCAAAGCCATTCTAAAATGAGGAACTCATTTTCCATCTTTTCACTGGTCCGTGCTTGTAGTAAAATGAGAACTTGGGTGTTTAAGAGGAAGGGACAGACGGTTACTCCACCTGTCCAGAAGCAGCAGGTGAAGCATTTGTACAGCTCGGCTACACAAGTTATCAAATCCAAAATACAACAGCCTACAGCACACTGAGCCACAATCCTGCCCCATTCCTGCTGCATAAGCTGCATCCCAAACCGCCTCATCCTAGCACCGGCAGTGGTCCTTCACATGAGTGGGGCAGTTCCTCTCGACACAGTCCCACAGTAAGGTGGGGCTGCAGGACACAGCTGTGCCTTCCATCCATTCTGGCCTGCTCCCCTCTCCAGCACTTACTGGTGAAGCCATGATCCACGCAGGAACTGGAAAAGCAGCTTTGCTCAGGCACCTTTCCCCCCTCACCCAGTGACAAGAGCATCCCTGTTCTGCTACATGCAGGTGGGGCATTATGTGGGTGTGAGTTCCATCTGAAACAACCCCATGGCTTTAAGGATCACAAAGTTTTCCCAAAAGTTACTTTTCACATTTCACTGCTGCCAAGGCACTCACTGCCCAACCTCCTGTCAAACATCCAGAGGTGCAAGGAGGAGAGAGAAAGCCCAGAGCTGGCACTGCCCTTGCACCAGTTTTTGGCTGCTAATGAAAGACATCTCTGCCAGGAACCATAAGAGTAATGAAAACATTGAGAGCGAAGTGCTTGGTTTGGCACACCATGTCCTTGCAAGGGGACAGCTGGGGATGCTTCCACACAGAGTGCTCCATTTTGTTCCCCTGCTAAATTTAAAAAGGTCAGCTAACAACAAAGAAGAGACTGGACAAATAAAATAGTTCAGAACAGAAACCAGAGCCTCTTTGCTCCCCTCCTTAGCCACAATGTCCTCATGCAGTTGTCAAGAAACTGCTGTTGTTTGGCAACCAAGTTGATGGCCAGTGTGAAATGACTGTCTCATGGCCAGTGTGGAGAAAAGTCTGCCTCACGCTAGTGGCAAATGCAGAACACACATAGCTCTTTACTCCGTACATTAAGTAATTACTACTTCATGTTTATTAGAAAAACGTTTCCTTCCTCTTCCAGGATGATGAGCAGATGAGAAGAAAAACAGGCAAAAGCTATCCTTGAAATGGGCAGGTTTTAGAGAAGTTACCAATGCATAATAATATGACACAGGACATAATTCATACTGCACCACCCCCTTCTACTACCTGTGCTGTTCCTTGCAAGTCAGGGTTGTGCAGCTCCTGCCTTTTCCACAGCGATGCACTGCTGCAGCCTCGACAGAGCCACTGCCTGCTGTTCCAGCACAGGCAGTATGGGTGAAGGACACCCACTTCCCACTCCATTGCCTGATGCCAGAGTACACCCCAGCATCTGCACATCCCCCGTAACTTCTAGGCCCTCTCTGAGCTTTTGGCACTCTCTGACATGAACATCTGGGATGCATTTCAGAAGTGTCTCTCCCACACCTGTCACCAGCTCTTCAGAGTGCTTGGCACATGAGTGTCACCTTCCCTCTGCCTACAAGACAAGCATCTGTAGCTTTTCAGATCCAAATTCAGCTTTTCCTTATTGAACCCCCACTTCCAGGCTGTGGGCTCTAACTTAACATACCTCAATCTCAACCTAAAGATTTTTGAAGCTCATGGGATTTTCTCCAACCATGTCTCTTAACCTTCCCTTGCCATTTCTTCTCTCACGATGTCCATAGCTTTAGTCAACATTTAGACAGAAACAATTCCAGGGCAAAGCCAGGGTCATGCCAGTCTCAAAAGACAACACAAAGCATTCCTCCCTACTCCTAAACATGCCTGTTCTTTTTATCTTAGCCTGTTACACTGACAGTTTCAAAAGCTGCATGTGTGTATCCTTCTTAACTCAATGGAGCCCTTTTTCTCCTAAAAGGATTTCCTGTCTCAGAGATGGACTATCTAGATAATGTAGATTTGAGGTCTTTTTAAAAATAATTTATTTTAGCTACTTGGACCCAAATTTCACCTACGACAGCAGCTTTCTCTGTCCAAGAGCCTGGGTACAGCTGTGTGGCTTTTCAGCGTCACAGCGAAGCTACAGTTGTACCTAGTGCTGCAAAGTCCTTCCCAGAAATTCTTCTGTCTTGAAGAGGGCATTGAAGCCCAGGCTTGAGAGCACCTGCATAAAGTGAACAGCAGCAGGAAAACTATCTAATCCAGCCCTATTATAAACCTGTTGACCCCACAGAGAGTAGGAATGACGTTTGACTTCCTGAGAGGTTGCATGAGGGGTAGCACAGACTCTCGGTAACTTGTACTACTTCATTTTCTCTCTGATGTACTGCCCAGAGACAATTTTACTTTGATTAAATTAGAGCTAAATTTGGAGTAGAGTTCACATCATGAGCAAGGCCTGGACATATTGCCAGCTGCTGGATTCATTTAGGAAACCCAAGTACATCATTCTCTATTCAAAACCCAAATACTTAGCCTTAGTGCCAGTGAGTTATGCAGGGTATGAAATAGCCAGTCAGCTGTGTGACCTTGGAAGAAATACCTCCCCAAGGCATTGATCTGAGCTCCTGGGAAGCTGCTGTGTTCAAATCAGGGTGCCCTTCATCCCCCCACCTTCCAGGTCATTGGCTAGGACCACTTAGGGGTAGCTTCCCAGAGGATAGTTTCAGGTCAAAATTTCAGAGCACAGTCTGGGCATGCACACTGCCAGCTGCTGTAGAGGCCTCCTCTTCTGCTCTCAAAGCAGCAGAAAGTCAGTAGTTGCCCATACCTTGGGCAAAAGCTCTCTGTGCCTCCTGATACACCCTTGTCTCTGCAGAAACAGTCTTTGCTCTCAGATGTTGTGGACTGCTGAACAGGAGAAGCTGAAATGCTCAGAGGCAGTGCTGAGCAGAGGATCACTTTCCCATCTCTCCTGGGGTTTTATTTGTAATAAATTAACCTCCTCACAGCAGTTTGTGCTTCAGTTCTCTTTTCAGCAGACCAGCATCAGACTTGACTCAACCCACAATCAAGCTGCAGTTTGCTTTCTTCTTTCTGCACCTCTCTAGGTTTAATTTCTGGCCCTAGCCCTCACAAAGCAAAGTCCTTCAAGTCAATGCCCCTCACAGGAATTCACCTTGCTCCTATTGGTGTCTCCATCTCGATCAGTCCTGCCAGTCCCTGCCGAGGGCAAAGCCCAGTGCCTGGGAAACAAGTGCAGCTGCAATGGGCTCCGCATCCACAGCACTGTCCTGGCAGGGGTTTCTTCCTCTCTGCTCAGCACCAAGGGAAAGGATATCTTCTGTACATGCAGCAGTTCCACATGCCACGCTGACTGGGGTAAAACCAGGAGCAGGGAGCATGAAGTCTCCAGGAGATCCATGAAGCTCTGCTCATCTTCTCCACGCTGCCTCGGAAGACCAGCAGCAGGAACAGCAGCAGTCCCTGCTCACAGTGGGCTCCCAGAGGGTTACACATTCCATGAGGCCAGGCAAAAATCACAATTCCCTGGTTCCATGCAGGCTCGTGCCCACAGAGTATCAGCTCCTCTCAGCCAAGAGAGGGATGTAAAAATCCTGCTGCTGGGTGTGGGGAGTTGTCCTCTGAGATCAGGAGGACTTTTTTTCTCCTTCCGTGTAATTTCCCTCAATTACAGAAAGAGTGATCAGGGCCCTTTCCTTGATAGAAAGGAAACCAAATTCAAGAGGCCCTTCACAGCTTCCTACTTATCCAGATTTATCTTGCTCAACACCACAGTCAGGGCTGCCCAAACCATTGCCAACCAGGAAAGAACAATAACAATGTCCCAGAAGCATCTGCTATTTATATGAAGGCTGACTTAACCATGGTTGAATTAAAGTTACAGTGAAGGACAAGCATAAAAATCTGGAGGAGAGCAGAGCACAAGAAAAGAAAAAAACCTGCTCCAGCTTTAAATTTTCTTATAGAAAGGAATCAAAGTAAATCTTACAACTTTGTGTGTAGTTAGAGGACCCCAGGGCATTTTTCTGTGCATTGATTCAAGTCCTCCTTTATTCCCAGTCAAGCTCAAAGACAAACAGCCACAAGGGTGAATGGCCATGAACATGAAAAAGAAAAAAATAGACTTTTACTGTTTTTTCACCCTATGCTTTATTTTTATGAAGGATATTAGGAGCAGCCCACCCAAAAGCCTTTTATCTCAGGAGGCGACTTGAGCTGCAAACAGGTACCTGTAATTACCTTGCATTCCAGAAGGGAGGTTAACTTACCTGGATTTTCCTCATGAGGCAGTTCAAAGGGAAATTAATTTTTGATGAATGAGCATGTGCATTCTGCAGTGCTTCACCTGCAGTTAGTTTTCAGGCCTCACTGTTCTAAACACAGTTTTCACTTGTCCATTCGCAGATGTACTAAAGGAATAAGCATGACAGCCCTGCTGCATCTGTATCACTTTCATGGGAATTTCTGCAATGACCAAATGGACAGGGCTGCACTGCACAGAACACCTCATTCAACCCTGAAACAGCAGGTGGAGCTGCCTTTGCTCCTAAGAAGGTGGAAATCCACAGGTCCCTCAAACACAGGCATTACACAGAACACTGATTCCATTCAAGAAGTAGAGGACACCGAGATACACAAATAAGAAAGCTTCTTCCTCACTCCCTCCTTTTCTCTCCATGGGGGTGGTGATGTTCAGAAATGCCTCCATTTGGATTAGCCTATCTACTCTCAGTGTAGAGACTACACCTCAGATGCAATTCATCCTGCCTACCTAAAGACATTTGCTTGTGAAATATCATCAGAGTCCCCTTTAAGCTGATTACAGTAATTTCACGACCATAAGGCGCACTTTTTTTGTGCAGTGAGGAACTGTGCCGTGAGCAACAAAGTAACGAAAGAGAAACGGAATCACGCAATAGCAGGGTTTACTGGCAGGTGCTCAATTTGCAAACATTTTTCACAGATTGGTGTAGCCTTTAAACGCAGTCCCAGGCGCCCTCCCCATGCCGCCGAGGCACAGCTCAGCGCCACGGCTCGCAGCGGTTCGGGGCTGCCCATGGTCCAGGTTGACTCGGGGTGGCCGCGGCTCGTGGCTTCTGTGGCCGCCTGGTTCCTCCTTCTCTGTGCTGCCGCCTGCTCCCTCCCTCCTTCCCTGCGCCGCTCGTGCCCAGCTGGCGGATGCTCCCTGCCTCCTTCTCTGCACCGTCTGCACCGTGTCAGCAGCAGTGGCTGCTCCCTGCCTCCTCCTCACACTGCTTGTGCCGGGCCGGCGGCTCCCTCCTTCCCCGCGCAGTGGCTGGGGCTGGGTCCCTCCCTCCCCGCGTGGCTCCTGCTGACCGCGCCCGCCTGCTCCCCTTGCGACTCGGCACTCCCGCGGCACTGCCCCCCAATTGTGGCTCCCACTTCCGGGTTGGCAAATTTCACAACTCCGTACATTATATAAGGCACACCGGACTATAAGGCGCACTTCTGGGTTCAGGATGAAATTTTAGTCAAAAGGGTGTGCCTTGCAGTTGTGAAATTACTGTACAGTCCAATCTATAAGATTAAATCCACTTTAGGATGAGATAAATCCTCAACAGGTTCCAATGGTTGATTGCATCTTCTTAGGTCTTCAAGTGCAGCTGAGACAAGCAGCTCAGGTACAGATGACCACATCATACACTACTAAATTTTGAGGATGATGAACACTACCTGGAGACCTGCCTCCTGAAACTTAGTGGGGCCACATACACAGCTCAAGCCACAGCCTGAACACTAAAACACTGTAGAAACTCATGGACTCCCCCTGGCCCACCAAGCCTGAAGCTGGTATTGGTAACATCAAAGCAGGTTCCAAAGGTTCAGCAAGTCAGGGCACTCCTGGAACCTGAGCCAGCAAACGTCATAACCCATATCCAAGCTGAGTACCCCCAGTCCTGCCACCTCCCCCTGCCCTCAGACAGCCTCCAGGCTTTAAAATCAGCCCTGGGTCTAAAGGCCCATCAACTAAAACACGCTCTGTGCCAGATGGGGGAAAAGTTGGACATGCAAGTAACTCACACGTCTGTGCCTCCACTCTCCCAGAAGTTTTCTTGGCAGCTCTGCGCTTCTGGCAGTGCAAAGTCCAGGTGGTTACAGGAGCTCCCAGCCCGAAGGATTCCTGGGTTAAGTTGCTCTTCCTTGTACCAGAGCAGAGAAACACAGGAGAAGAGGAAAATGAGGCTGATTTCCTTAAGGTCACAGGAGTGGTTGATAGGTGATGTTTAGCTCCCCTCCATAAGTAATCTGCATACATCCCTGGATATCTTGCTGGAAAAGTGTAATGTGCAGTTTCAGACACTTGTTTCCAGGGAGAGCACGCACCAGATGCCAGGTTAAGTGGCTTTGGCACAGGAAGGGCTGAATCACCAGGAAAGGCTAAAGGAGAGTCAAACAACTCTTAGCTTTGAAACATTGGTTTCAAAATTATTTTCTGACAGGGTGAATTTGCTTTCTTCTTCTAGTTAGAAATGTTTTGTGTCTTTTTTTCATTTGCTCTGAATGCTTCTCCACTACCAGAACATATGCCTCATTCCATTTTTGTCTGTTTTTCTCCTCATATGGGAATGAGGATGACACAACTGCAAACAGTGAGTACCTTACATGGTGACTATGTAGATCCAGCTGAAAGAGATTCCACTTGGTTTTTTGACTCTTCAAGATACTTGAGAATGAAAAAAAAAACCAACAAAACTTTTAAAGAGCTTATTCTCAATGCTGTATCTAATGACACAAGAAAAGCCTTGTATCAGCCTATGCAGTGACCTGCAGTGGCAGCTGGCAGCACAGGAATAGTCATGTATTCAGGCACTGTGCTCATTAGCTGTTAACCAGATAGAGAAGTGTCAAGACATTCCTAAGCTACTGCTGTCCCTCAAACAAACAACACACTATTGGATAAAACAAAAGCTCCCACTTGTAGGCCAGCACAGGATACCAGTATTACCTGGTAGTATATAATCCAGAGCCCTGCAGTTGACCGGTTTTCCAGCAAGTGATTCTGCCTTAGGCTGTTCTAGCATAGGGGGAAATCCCATAATTCATGTATTTCATATGGAGCCATTACAGCTCATCTGCTACTCATCAGTGGGGCTCTGCTAAGTTAAGTTTTCCTGCTAAAATTCCCATAATAGGCAGACACAGGAGCCCGTGGCATCTCTTCTACAGCAAACCAAAATCTTTAGAGCAACCCATCTGATCCATATAAGTTATTTACAAGTAATAACCTCGGCAGAAAATGCCAATTTCTATTTCCAGGCAAGGCAACAGAGCATAAAAATCTCCATGCTCAGTGATCATTGCTCAGTTTCTCATCCTATAAAATAACCAATCAAGTAGAAAAGTGAAATTCAATGTTTCCTACATGAATGCATCCCTGGCTTGCCAAGAGGACATTGTGTGACAAGGAGTTAGGAGGCCATTTAAGCAGGCTCTGCTCCTCAGCAATGCTGCTTTTCCACAAGCTCAACGATTAAGGCACAAGCCTTACACACACAAAGCCACAGCTGTGGCTCCATCACCAGCTGATATCTATTTTTAAAGCTCTCTCCACACACATAGCAGTGAGTTCAGCAGGCCTGGTTTGTCTCTAGCTCACACTAGAACATGTAATAACTTTTGCACAAGCAGGAACTAATTAACTCTCCACAGCTTCCTTACACAGGTGAAGTCAGCCACAGGAGGGTGGGACGGTCTTACACCTGCTGTCTGCAGCTCAAAGCCCAGAGGCAGAGCCCAACTCTGATCTCTGCTGGTCCTGCTCACGTGCAGGGCTTCCTGGGCAGGCAAGGCTGCCATCTCCTCCCATGTGCTGCACTGAGTGCTGGCTTCTTACTGACTGTTCATAGCAGTAAATATGACGGTTGTTTGTGAAACAAAGGAAGGATTTTCTTCCTTCTCAACTTTGGATACTTTTTAGTTGAGGGGATGCGTATGTATTCCATTGGTTTTGTTCTCTGAGCATTTCCAGTGATGAGCCTGACAACATTTAAGAAAGTAAGAACTTCCCAGGTGGGTCAGCCCATAAGCACACAGCTCCATATTCTGTTTCTGAAGGGGCTTAGGGTACATTCACTGGATGACTCTCCCTAGTGGTCACAATCATTGGATATTGGATGTCAGGAAACAGCACTGACTAAACCTGTCATTATCCCATGAACTTGGGATTTGCACATGGAAGTATCCACTAGTTGGTATCTGCAGGTCCACAACCTTATAGTCGTTACATCTGTGGCAGCAGATTGCAAGTGTTCGTTACCTGCTGTGTGAAGTGTTTATCTAGAGGAGGGACATCCCAAGAAATCTGTAGCTGCAGCCACCACTGAAGTGGTAGAAGAGACACTGGTCCCATCATGTACCTGTACCTTGAAACAGTGTCCTTAGTCTGTGGTGTTGTGCTTCCTGAGTGGGAAGCGCTGAACCCACCACACTTCCCTCATCCTAGCACACTTTCTTCCTTTCCCTAGGACAGGCTCACCCTGCTGTCCATCACAATTACTTTTGAAGCACCCTCTAGTCCTGCTTAAAGTGTCTTAAAGCACTTCTCACCTAACATGAACTGAGAACAAGGGTCTTGGAGAACAGAGAAAACACGGCGTGACTGAAGTATTTCTGTTTTTGTAGACAGATCCTGGCTAGTCAGCCTCGGGCTGGAGTCTGGACAAGAGAAAAATAGAAGCCTTATCTTTCTAGCCTTAAACACCATACAAAAGGCTGGCTTCAGCTCTTCCTCCTGCTAGCCAGTGGGCAGAGGTTTCTTCCTCCTGCTAGCCAGTGGGCAGAGGCTTCTTCCTCCTGTCCAAGCTCCCGCAGGACGGGTGGCTGGCCACAGATGCAGTGGTCGAGAGCATTGGCAAGCAGCTACTTTCCCATGGCATTTGTGCTCCCCATGGAGCTGGCTGCTGCCAGGCAGAAGAGTGATGTAAGAGCCAGTGCCACCCTCAGCCCTGCTTTGGTGTTACAGACAACCCAGTTTTTAATCCCAGCATTTATTATCAGTTTTGACCTGCAAACTCTAGAGATCACTAACACAAGAACAACAGCCCTCCAGACTCAAACAGGAGATGATGACTCCTCATGCACACACCTGCACAGCTGGAATATGCCTGAATTTCCCTGGCAAACCAGACAGACTGAAAAAAAAAATGTTTGTTTTTAATTCCAGCAACTGTCTAAGTGTAAATGCTAGATTTGCTACCGGTGACTCACTCTAAGTCTTGAGTAATAAATGTGGGGAAAACAGATTTCTCCAAACCGTGTGCAATGAAGTGGTTCCTCCTCCCTTAGACTGAATACAGAGTCACCAGCAGTGCAACTCAACAAGGCTCCCACCATATCTCTATCCCTTATCTTTTCTCAAGGATTTTGGTTTTTAATGCAAGGAAAATGCCACACAGGCTCTCTGTCTCGAAGTCTAATATTAATATTGTGCTATTAATATAAAATATTAATAGGCTACTATAAAATATAAAATAGGCTACTATTGGACTAATACTAACATTAGATTTTAGGAGGTTTTAAAATAAGCTGATCATGAGCCCTTGTTTTACCTGCTCAGTAACTAGCAGGATTTAGACCAGCTTTGATGGGATGGAATGTCCCATCACACCTCAACTGTGAGAAGCATAAGGATGCACTGTAAAGGACTGCTTTTGAAGAGATCTGAACAGCAGGCAGCTTGCCCTTACCATCAGACTGGATAAAACCCCACAAAACCAACACTTTCCATAAGCTGCTGTAGATACTGGTACAGTATGTTTGTAACCCTAAGAAGAAGTGCTGCTGTGGTGTGTTTTGTAGGCTTTTTTTTTTTTTTTCCCTTAAGCACCGTGAGAGTTAAAAAAAGCAGACTTCTCTTGGCATTTTGGCATTTTTGAGACCTCCCTTCCTGAAGCATATAGTCAGCCAAACAAGAACCAGCCTCAATTCCTACAGGCAGCTGCCCTTGTACTTCCCAAACCCACTAAATAACAGCAGAATTACTGTTAACTAAAAAAACAAAGAAATAAGAAATAAAGCGACAGCACCGGCAAAGGAGCTCAGCAGTATCGGTCCTGCCAGGAGGACCCGTCCCCAAAGCCTGGCGGCCCGTGCCATCTAGTGGTGACAACGAGCCCTTCCCACCCAAACTGGATACTTAAAAGTCTCCAGGATTTTACTATTTCTTTATTTAATATTTCAGGCTGAATCTGCAGTGTCTGGTTCAGGGGTAAGCGTTTTCCACCATCCATTACTTCACTTCAGGGCTCAGGAGAAACGTAGGAACATCGTGGGAGCAAGGACAGGGAAAAGCAAAATCAAGTCTACCCTCAGTATGTGAATCTTTCGGAAAATGCAAAAACTAAGGCTGCAATGAGTGTCACTGCTAGTACTTCAGTGCCACAATTGTTACATGAACCTCGTGATTTTGCCTGGAGAAGCTGTGGATCCCCCATCCTTGAAAATGTTGGGTTGGATGGTGCTTTGAGCAGCCCTGTCTAGTGGCAGGTATCCCTGCCCATGTCAGGGAGGGTTGGAACTGGATCATCTTTAGGGTCCCTCCCAGCCCAAACCATTCCACGAGTCTATGATTTTGGAAAATAAAGAGGCTAACACAGAAATTCAGTAAAAGACCTGCAAATCAGAGCCACAAAGTGAAATTCACAGCTCCCTGCCTTGGTATGGCCTCTCTGCTGCCCTGGAAGAAAGATGAGCATTTCCCCACACAGTTGTAGTACCTGTGATGGTTCATGTTTGCCAATGTGCCCCCAACCCACTGACACCAGAGGCTGATCAGACCGGTTCTGTTCTTGAAAATCCAAAAATTAAGTTGTGCCGGGATCAGAAGTCACAGCAGACGTGGTGCCACCCAGCCACCAACATGAGAGGGCTTGAGGGGAGAAACTCTTTATATTTCTAAAAACTGACACCACTCCTCTTGGAAACAAGATTTTGATGCATTCCACCATGGCAAGGAAATTGCCTGACATTTCTAAACACAGAAAAGGCAAACAGCTGATCAGCTGGTATCAAAAGACTCATTTGCCACAGGAACTGCAATTAACTCAAAATAAGCAAGAAGTTCTCACAAAGACAGAAGGCTCCTGATTAAGTCCTTAAATAAGAGGGAGTGGAGCACTGTGCTAGGAAGTTAGAGAAGGACTAGATTCAGTGTTCAACTTAGCACACAGTAGTAGGATAACTTGCTTTGAGCCACAGCCAGTGTTACTTGTGAACAAACACATTTGCTGGCAGAAGTTTTCAACTCCCCATAAAAGATATTAAAATACTCTAGGCAGAGGAGAGGAAATTGATATGACATAGAGCAAGGTATTCTCCTTTGCAGTGTTGTGAGGAAGACAGAGGTTACATGTAACTTCTCATTTTGAAACTTAGCACTGTTACCTGCATAGAAGGCTGGATGTTTTAATAGTTGGACAGAAGTCAGCTGGCTGAATTGTTCAGCACACGCAGACCCAAGGAGAAGGATTCACAGGCATTCACCTCTTGGGCCACACATCCCACATCTTCTTACCCGTCCCAGTTCAAGTACACTGCCAGCATTTGGGACGAGTCATAGTGCCAGTAGCACAAAACAAGCCAGCAGAGGCAGGTACACCACAAATAGTACGTTATGTGTATAACACTTGGACAATGACCCCAGAGTGGCCACATTAGGCCACATTCCCTACATATTAGAGTCTCTCAGCTACCAAAGTTAAATGAACGTTTGTGCTATTCATTTCCCACTATGGAAACTGAAAAGGCCTGTAAATAGAAACACATGGAAAATAAAGCCCTAGATGTACTTGATGGTAGTGTCCCTCTGTGAAAATAATTCCTTTGCCTGAAGTGGAGTCCAACACTGCTACGTGTCAACATTAGCCCTAGACCAGACATGATCCTTCTCCCAGGTGCTGCCTGGGAAGCAGTGCCAAAAAGTCTCCCTTCCACCCAGTTTTCAGAGATAACACCCACAGATGAACAAAACATAAGAGCTTCTGGTTGACATGAAGAGCACAGCAATATTCACATCTTAAACATTTAACATAAAACCCAGCATATTCACACTGTCTGACCACAGATAAAAGATGTTCACGTAATAACCTAAGCAAGATGTAACACTGTTGGTATTTTATAAAGATTGTGTATTTTAATTACATAGATCCAAGGCCACAGGAAACCCTTGACAGCACACGAGTGCCCATAGGGAAGGCACAGTACCAGTTAAAACAGCTTTTGGTGGAACTTGGCAAACTTGCACAATGGCACTTTATTGATACCACTGGGAATGGACCACGAAGGGGTCCCATTACTTGGGATCACCACCAAAGCAGAAAAGCAAGCATGTGTTTCATATGCACCTGACACCAGTTGCCCATCGCTGATTGTTCTCACTTACATTAGTTCCCAACACACACCACCACAAACAAATCCAACTTTCTGAGGTGAAAAGACCCTGGTGCTCAAGTCACATAACACCAGGACATTTTGCTGCACCCCATTAGTAGCCTGTTTTTACAAGTGAGAAGAGTGGGACAATAGCAAAACAGTTTGTTCTCTCAAGATATTTCAGATTTTTCTTCAAAGTCTTCTTTTAATGTCTGATTATTAAATAACAGGATATAATGTATGAATTTTATTTAACACAAGCAGTAAAGGATGAAGCATGTTCTCACTTCATTCTCCTGTACATCTTCATTTCCAAAATAAGAACTTCCTACTTCACCAAAACACTTATTTTAGAAAAAACAGAATCTACAACCAACCTTAGAAAGATCAAAAAAAGCAGAGTGGGGAGGTGGCTTGATTTTTGGGGGTTTGTTGTTTGTTTTGTGTTTTTTAGTTGCTGAAATGAAATTACAACTTTCAAGGTATAAGGCAGAAATAAACACCTTTACTAACAACTACTCTAAAAGATATATACAAACCTGCCCTTTACAATCAAGTGAACTGCAGGTATTATACCAGCTAGAATGTGACTTTTGACAAGTCCTCTTTTGTAGTGTTTCACACTCAAACAAGCAGACAAAATCCCATTCAAAAAAGTAATCAGAAAATCACTCAGATCAAATATTCATATCAAGTCTGGTTATTTTATTTTTCATCTGTGCAGTCAGTTAAAAGAACAGTTAATAATGAAAACAGACAACCACAGAAGATTTAGGTACAGTTTTGTAACACTGAAGAAGCAAATGACCACACTGAACACATTCTTTATGCTGGTCATTTCCAAATGAAACAGAAGGACATACACAGGTCTAGTTCAGTGTAAAACCTGATATTAAGCAGCAACGTGATCACAAATTGCAACACTGTCACATACAACACAGGAAATTACTGCTTATTCAAAGTTACACAGCCCCTGCAACAAAGATGATATGACTATATTTAAAATAAGAACCCAAAATACATTCAAGATAACGGCTGCAACAATAAGGCAATAGTTTTAAAAATAGATCCCACTAAACAAAACAAGATCAACTGTGTCACCTGTTGCCTTCATAAGGTTTCAGACTTGGATGGGTTAATTGAGAGTTAAGTGCTTACCCACCACTAATGTTTCAGAAGGACATTGGTAAGAACACCTGAAGACATGAGTATATTGGACTGCCAGCAATCACAACCCAGGTCTTATCACAAGTACATGGCCCACACATACAGCTTTGCTCTCTCACACATTTGCATTAAGTGCCCTGTACAAAGATTTCACTACAGTTTCCTTCAAGAAGGAAAAAGAAACTTCGACAGAAGACATTAGCATTTCAAAATTCTTCCAAACCGCATTATATAATATACCTTTGGCCTGCTACTAGTAAGATCATTAAAGCTATATACTAGGCAGACAGCGTTATTGGCGGCTACATCACAACAACGTTAAAAAAATAGCATCAGCTGTTTAAACAAAGACTGAAAATAATTTTGGGGAGTGAAATGTACACCTACAGACAGCATGGAAGGGAGAAGGAAGTTGTTTGGCTAGAGCAGATAAGCTACCCATGTCCATCTTATTGCATATTCGATCTGTGTCCGCATTCAAACCCACACAGATTTCTCCTTCATTATCTTGCTCCAGAGTCTTGATTTGTTGCACCTTCGGAGCTATCCTGAACTAGCTATGTGTATTGCCATAACTTCACATTTCTTCACAGCTCCTAGAAGCAGGGACTAAATTATTGGTTCTTAGCCAGGGACACTACAGGCATCAGCCTTTTGCTGTCTTCTGTGCACTAAAGTCTAGATAAAGTGAAGTGCAGTGGAGTGTCAATATCCTATGTCAGTACAGAGTATCTTTATTTGTAAGCCTATATTAGCAAAGCTTAAGACAAAGATGCTAATTTCTTAAGAAAAATGTCCCAGTACTTGATTAGCACTGCTAGACTGGAAGTCTCACTGTGTGACAAGACATAAGCACACAAGAAAATTGTGACATTAAGTTGTGTGAGGCAAACTGAAAGCAGCAGGGAATAGAATCTGATTGCTTTTGCTCAGTTTGAATAAACGGGAATTTTATTAATTAAAGGGAAAAAAACAAAAGCAAAAACAATCAACCATCATTAGACATTCTCTTGCCAGCACACAGGACAGGGGAGGAGACAATCAGTATTTCAACATGTGTTTACAGGATATGTGCATAGCACTGCCTAATCATGCTTCAACATGTAACCTTACGCTTAATATATACATGCTTGCAAATGAAAAAGTCTTTTAGACTCCAAAGGAAAGTCAGGGCTGATCTTACGTATTTTAATATTGAAACATCCAAAAAATTTTTAGAAGTGAATACCCCTCATTGGATTTTGATCACTATTCAAAACTGACAAATTAAAATATAAAGACACTAACAGAGTGCTCTTTTCCCAGATGTGGGCCTACTTGATGAAAAATCTAAGTGGTGCTGCTTTCAGTCATGTAACTGAACCAAATCACAGTTTGGAAGCCATAGGTTAAACTTCTTAACAGCTGAAGATACAAGACTAATTTTAAAGTCCTGATTAAGTTTCCATACATGGAACAATGATCCAAATGTTACCACATATCCAAACTTTGAGAGAAAACTGAAGCTGTTCAAGATGAGACCTGTTGGTAGGTCTCTCTTACACACGTCAGAGGTGGTACATGCATGTTCCTCCTCTTTCCAAAATCTCATGCATCCACCTTCAGAGTTGCTAGATAAACATAAGTGGAGCTCTTCATTCTGAAGTGAAATGTGAAAATAGCTGTAGAACTCATCCTCAGAGAGAACAGGAGCAACTGCTGATCACCAGTAAAAATCCGTAAGTCCTCCAGCAAACTTGAGGTACCAAATTCGCTGCTGGAACAGTCAGAGCGTCCCAGCGATGTCTGACAAACTGGTAAGAGAGCCTTAAGTGCTTCCAGGGAAAAAGTGATGTCAGATATCAAATATCTGATGCAAAGGTGTACAGGGAGAGCTAAGAGAAGTGCTCAGTATCCAAACACCAAAGATGACACTTCAGAATACTAAACAGTGAGTAGTGCATAACCCAGGCACCTCCCTGTCTCCAGTATAGGTTGGACTTGGAGAAAAAGGTTCAGGAAAAACATTCAGAAGCAGGACTGTTCAACCTAGAACCCTTCTTATATACCAAAACCAAGTAAGAAGGTCTTACCACCTGATTGCTTTCTTTGCATCTCCTTCTTTTTAAAGAAGAGGAGCTATAAAAACCTCCAAATCACGTGCATCTAATATGATTTTTTCATATTTAATTTATAATTTTATATATACAAGAACTTAACTAAAATCTCACTTTAGAATACGCTCTAAAGTAGGATATTCTTTCTACTGATTTTTAAGTTCAGGTGCTTTCTCAAGGTTGAAAAAATATATATATTCATATACAGCTAAGGAAATAAAATTCAATTTCACTCTATGTAGTTACAGTGCTGTAAAGAAAAAAATAATTTATAAACTATTTCAAGTCTGAAATGTTTACCATGTTCAGACTAATGCAAAGGCTAAGCCTATGGTCCAGGACCTGTTCTTCATCTGCAGGCTGAGAGGAGATACAGGAGTTCAGCATTTTTGTGATGGAGATTTTCCTCTACTCCTCCCTTTTTCCGTACTCTGTGACTTGCTGCTGAAGCCTTCCCTGAACCTCTACCACAGTAGCACCATCCATCGGTAGCTCAGAAGTAAAGGTCCACAGGGATCAATGTTACTTCTTGGGCGAGTTTCTCAGTAAGGTGACACCACTGAAGGACACAAGTGCAGAGGTGCTAACCATCCACAGTTACTCAGAAGATTAAGTCGTGTCTCCTGTAGGTGCCCTTCGCTGCCGAGCTGATTTCTGTCTCCCTCTCTGAGGCGAGGGTGGAGTTTCCTGTTCAGTTTCCGTTTCTGAAGGCTCGTTGTCTCCCTGCTGGGACCCTGTATCACCTATCAATTCCCTCAGGAATTTGAATTTAGACAAAAACAATTGCCAGACCACGTACCATCCTGCAGGAGAAAGAAAAAAGGTACTGCTTAGTTACTCCATACAAATTGATAACCAACTCTTCAGCGAAGTATATCACAAAAGAGAAAAAACATTTGATCAGCTCCCATCCTCTATCTGCCAAACCCAACAGCCCTCCACAACACATCCACCCCTTTTTACAGTCCTTAAAAAAACAATTCAACTTCATAAAGTCCGTCCTCATCCAGAAGAAACATTTAAGCTCCAGGAAAAGCCCTACACATTCCAAACTGAACTGCCACAGTATGCAGGTGGGTGATCACCATGCCATCACACAGATAAAGGTCTCAACAGTCAGGAAAAAAGAAGTCCTGTGGTTATATCTCAAACAAGGACTCAGGGTTCATTACACAGGCACTGGGAAAGCACTAGAATTTTTCCCCTCACTCAGCAAACACTCCATTCTGGAAATCACATTTTAAAAGTTGCATTACATAATCACTATTAAGCACACTTGCTCAGATCTTCAAATTAATATCATATTTTATAATAAATCCTTTCTTCAAATGGACAAGGTCTTCCTTATGTTCACTAAAAGAACACACATCCCCCAAATTCAATGAGATCCCTCACCATTCCCAAATCCCACTGAAGTGAAATTAACATTCTGTGGTAAATTATGTTCTGCTCCACCGCTAAAATACTCCAGGTCCCAAAATTATGCAAGTAAAGAGCTGAGATGGCCACATGGCCACATTTCTAGAATCTAACTTAAAAAATGCTTAAGATCCACCTGCTCCTCCTCTTCTGTCTTGTCTAAGTGTTTCTCTAAAAAGTAGCCAAAAACACTTGAAAAAGCATATATATAAATATATAAATATATAAATATATCTAAACCTAAGCCAGAATCTTCATTTTAAAAGAACCCACTGAACAGGAATACAACTTCTCTGTGAAATACAGTTAAGCGGAACAAAATTTAAACAGCTCTTTGAAAACAAATGCTACAAACATTATTTGCAACACCAACAGCCATCTGGCCTGCACAGAGCTATATATTAATAGTCCCATTCTCTGTTCAGAAGGTCTTGCCAGCTATTTAAGCCTATACTGCTGACCTACTGAAATACTGAGCCCTGTTTCACAGAGCTAGGGAAAACTGTCCTCCCAATTACATAGCTTCCAGCAGAAGTTGACTTCTGGGAATGGATAACAGGACATATTAGAAAGCAGAGAGAAGGACTAAAAACTAACAAATAAATAAATAACACTTATATAACCACAGCACCTCTGTATTTCTTCCTCTTCTGTAATCAGAGTCAATAGGGCAATCCGTTCCTTATGACAAAAACAAGATCCCACCCTTCCCCTCCTTCCTGGACTACTTTTCACATCCTGCTGGTTTTTTTTTTTTTTAATTTCAGTAACTTCTCTGCTCCTAAGGAAATTGAAGGAAAGCTTTTATATGACAACCTTTTATGATCTAAATTAATTGCTAGAACCTACACAAATATTTCCTCTCCCAAGAATACCTAAACCATTAAATGCCTTGTGATTAAATTGAACCTGATGTCCTGCAAATGCATTACATTCCCTTGCACTCAGAAAAGAAAAAAAAAAAGATGGTACACGGCTGGGTTTGGCTTCTCTTTTCTTTCAGAACTAAGAGTAAAAATTGAGGTAGCAGCTCTTTGAAAGTTGCTTCCAATGAAAGGGGAGAGGGAGGAGGATGAGTCAAAAATATTCAGGGCTTTCCCAGAAGGGTTTTAGGGCACTTTTACAGAAGCATTACTTGAGGGTCTTTGGTGTAAATAAATATTCCACTAAGGAAAGTATTTTAACTCAAGTTAAATAAAGTGAACCACAGGCTTCCTCTATCACTGTAAACAGGCTACTTAACACCCAAAATTACTATGAGTGTGTGTTGGGGAAATACTGTACAAAGTTCATTTGCACTTCTCAAGAACAGCCTAATTTCTTTTCAGTGTTTGGTCTGAGTTTGAGAGCAGAGCAGAATGGTCTAAGTATCCAAAAACCCAAGTACCATGAACAGATTTTGGAGCTCTCTAGCTCCAGACTACATACAAGACAGTGTAAATATAAATAGTCAGCCAAGGAGACTGGTTCTAGCAGCCAAACAAACAGAAGAGTGGTAACAGGCAGGTGAAACAAACAACAAAGCAGTGGGTTGAAAAGAAAATTACAACAGACTTAAAAAAGGTAATAGCGGGAGGGCAACCAGGCTTGAAAACTAGAATTTCAAAAACCTCACAAGGTCTCCTAGCCAGTACCAGAGACCTTTAGGTATAAAGCAATCAAAGAAGAAAGATTTCTTTCACTTGCTCTAGTTACTGTGCCAGCTTGGATGGAAAGTTAAAAAAGAAAAACAAAAAAAACCCAATCCAAAACTAACACACTTGTCCAAATCAAGTTAAGACTGCCTCTTCAGCTGAGCCTCCCTGTCGCCTCCCTGTTACTAAATAAAAAAGAATTTCCTTGGAAATAACCAGACTACTAAAGAACAACTCATTCTGGGTAAGAAAAAAATCTCTGCAACAACAATATCAGCTGAATACATCATTGAACAAAACCACACACAAAGACACAAAGCCTGGAGGCAGCTTCACATTGTCTCTGAATCAGAAGACAATGCATTTTCTACTAATTTCTCATTCTCTTAAGAACACTGTAAAATGGTAGCACACGGCACTGTGCTACACTGATGAATTGTAAGTTACGTAACTGTGTTTTAAAAAAGAAAACAATTATAAACTAATTTAAAATACACACACAAAAAATAGAAAATGGGCATCTCTAGGCATTCTTGTCTAGATGTGGCTCAGCTTAGCTTTGAAGGTTTTTTGCTGCAGAGCTCTTCCTGGACAGGTAACTGACACCATTGGTTTGCATCTCTAACACTTCTACTCTGTTCAGCTGCTCTCAAAGAAGTCCTACTGGTTTAGCTTCATTACATACAAAACATTTGATTAGAATCAGTCTTTCAGTGCTTGCTTTATTTTCTTTAGCTGTTTGATTTACCATTTAAAATCATCCTTAGCTTGATTGAGCCTGTGGAAGCCAAACAGCACACCCACAGCATGCCTTCAGCAAACAAGCAGTAATAACATGCAGACTACAATAAATAATATTTCTACACTAACTGGTGAAAGAAGTTGCCTCTCAAAGCAGTAAACATGTATCAGTGCAGTGCAAAGCAGGGGATCCGGCTCTTGAAGTAGCACATACCTGAATCCAGTGTTGCAAAATCTAATCTACCAGTGTTTTGCAGCTAGGCAAAACAGCAGCTCCCAGCCTTACAGAGTTTAGTACTCATTAAAAGTTGGGAGCCACCATCTCACTTAAAAATGCCACAGCCAGATGCCATGCAAAGACATTTAAACCACATCTGGTACCGTGCCATCAGTATGTCAACCCTCCTGTATTAAATCACGATGCAATGTGTTTGTGAAGATGGGGCTGGGTCAAAGCCTTTGACTAACTCATAGAGGATGTATGTAACATCCATGCAATTCAGATGCTAAACAGATTTTATGATTTGACTAGACTTCATTGAAACTACTTTTTCTGTTACTTCCCACATCAGTTCTTGGTTCTTTGTAAAGGGGAAAGAAACAGTGATCCAACTACAAAGTTACACCCACTCCAAAACTGAGGGATAACAAGTCTCAGGCCCATTCACCTTTAACCGGCCTGTATGCAACAGCTAACAGAGCATTCTTTATTGGAGCACTTTTCTTCTTCCATTTGAATCAGGAAAAGCTAACAAAAGAAAAGCCCATGGGTTAATATGGAGTGCTGGGGAAAAGAAACTTGATTTTTCTTATGTGAAAGACAAATGAAATCAAGAAACTGCAGTAACTGCACAACACAGAGAAGACTGAGTGCCCAGTTCTGACCCTGCTGCGGAAATCCTGTGCAGTCTTGCAAGATCATTTTACTTCTGTGTCCCTACTGATATGAAAATAGAATCCCATCATGCCAGAACATGGGTACTAATTTAGAACTGGGGTATCACCATGGTGAATGTTACCTATATTCAAATGCTGAAGTGTCCATCACAGAAGTTCCTAAGCAGCTACAGCTGCAAAAAAAAAAAAAAAAATAAAGAGCATGGAGCTTTAGATGCTAACCTGAGATTTGGAAGAACAGGGTTCTTCTCTGAGCTCTGTTAGATAACTCTGCAACCATGCACAAATCACTTCATCCACATCTCTGAAACAGCGCAGCACCATTATACTGCCCCAGTGGATAGCTTTGCTATGGAGAGGGTCAGCCTGAAGGAAGCACTGCTCTGACACTGGGATAACAGAGGACATCAGGTGACATGGTGCTGGGCTCTGCACAGCTCCTTAAACCTGCTCCCATTTAATGCAACATTACCACTTGCTGCTTGCTGACTGAGCCAAAAGCAAACTTGCTCTCTTCTCATCTCTCATCAGTTTCAAAACTCAACTTCAAATTAAAGGATATTTTCTCTTTATGAGTGGTCTAATCAAGCATGACTTTCCTCATCTGTTCAGGTATTTCCCAAGAAGCACCCATTGAAAATAGTTACAAAATTGTTTAAACAGAGTATTAAAGAAAAGTTATTCAGGCAGAATTTAGGGCTGAAATGTTTTCCCATCTGCAACTGAATTCATACTTTTGAAGTGAACCACACATTCATTTCAGCACTTAGAGTTACATGATCTTTATTTTAAGGTTCTAAGTCTCAAACTGCATTTCATTAGCTCTTTTGCCAAATGAGATGAACGCTTCCATCTGTTCCAGTGAAGGCACTTTGGCAATCTCCCTTGGCTTCATGCATTAATACACTGGGAAAATAAAACAAATACACAGAGGTAAGCAGTACTAGAGCTCACCTTGGCTGGTATTTTATTTCATCCTATATCCTTGACTATGCACAAGCTCCTCCCATCTCAAAGGTGCATGGAGTACACAAAAGCAGCAATTAAGACCACCAGAAAGAGAAACTCAGAAAAGGTGGCAATAAAAAAAGCAGAGCAAGTTATCTTAATCCCTCTTTTAAAAGAGCAACTGAAAATTTGTTATGTTTACTGTACCTCAATGGTTTCTATGTCAGATGTGATCAGTTTACAAATGCTAGCTGCAAGCCTCCCGTGCTTCTTAACTAATGCAGATAAACACTGAAAGCAGCAGTTGCCAGCACCCAGACATGTTTTAAAGAAAAGGAAATCAGGTCACTTATTCAAATTACATTTATAGACATAAATGCCTAATTCACATTGCTGAAGAACCAGTCAAAGCAACTTCTGATAATTTATGCAGTTAGGTTTTTTGTGCAGACTCTGAATTTTGTCTTTTCACTTTGAAAAAAAAGGTAAAGTGAATGTTTTTCTCATTACTTAAGTTTTGATAGCACTTATCACATGTGGATGGGCAGCAGAAATCCACGTGATCCTAGGATGTTTCCTGAATATTTAAGTTTATTACTCTCTGCAGGCAATCACACCATGAGTCCTTTTATGAGCCACTCAAAATCCAAGTCCCAGCTCTATGCTCTTGACCCTTCTTCTCATAAGGCTGTTTCAACACCTCTTGTCAGATGGCTGGAAAATATTCTCATCATCAGTCCAGCCTTTACTCCAGAATATATCCAGCTCTTCCTAAGTCAGATTTGTCCATTAATTTGTATGTCTCACTGGCTGGCTTTTACTCATATCCTGTCACACACAGCACTTAGACAATTTCTTCACCTTCTCACCTACAGGTCACTACTCTTTCCAGCCTTCCCAGAGAAACTGCCTGCCACTAGCACAGATAAACAATTAAGTTCAAAAGACGCTCTTTTTTTTTTTTTTCAGTAGTGGTCTTGCCACTGTCTTCCTTGAATATTTTCCATGGCAAGAGAAGTCTTAGTGATATAACCAATATAAATTAATTTATAAATGTTGAGTGATGGAAAAATAATTACAAATACTATAAATCCTTATCAAATCCCATGGAGTCACTTCTAAGATGGTAATAGTTTAAATCCCTCCCCAAAAAAATCCAATGAATGTGTCAGCTTCCTGTGTTCGGTACATCTGAAATCTAGGTGACTTCTAGCAATCATTTTATAAAGTCTGACACTGATTAAAGTAAAATACAATGAAGGATTCAAAGCAAAGTATTCATGGAATTCAAAATGAATGTCCAATGTGTTACTCTGAACAGCTAAGTATTTACAAGCCGCTTAAAAATAAAGTTATTAATTACTTCTGTTTCTTTAACCAAGAAAGCACTAGGGAAATGATTATGTTAGCAGCCAAAGTTAATGCTTAGCATTTCTATTCCATTTGTCATATACAGACAAAGGCAGAAAAGCCTGAGGAAAAATGATGCTTGTTTCCGAGTCTGAACGGCAAGTTGACAACTGTATTACTCTTCCAGCAAGACAGTAAGCAAAGATCTTGTATGCATACTTTGAAAATACAAAAACCCTAGCAATTACCATGCTACATCTTCTAAAAGTTGAAAAGTGGCCAGTCAACACCTAATGAGGGTAGAGAAACTTGAATAAATATCTACTTAGGTCACTGTTTAGTCTGTAACAACAGACACTACAGGGCATGCAGGAAAAGAGCACAAGACCAAGCAAAGTATAGCCTTGCAGTTCCAGTTATCAGTATTTCACAGATTTCCTCACCCAAGAAGATAATGACCAAGATGTTGACCTTTTTTCCAGTAACTTTAAATGACAGAAGTTGCAGCATACAAAATATTCCTAGTTAATGAGCTTGCAAATTATTTCCCTGTTGTGTAAAAGACATTTTTTAATTTTCAGCCTGTTGCTTGACCATTTAACTTCATGTACTCCAACTCCTCTGTAAATTTCACAACCTTTCCCACTTCACTTTGGCATGCTACTCCATGGTATAGCCATCATCCCTTCTCCAGTCATCTACTTTCCAGGCTTGATAGATCTAACCTGTTTAGAGTTTCTCCATGCAGAAATAATTTCACAGCTCTCAACAAAGAATTGCTAAGGAAACCCTATCTTTTAAAAAAGAAACTAGGATTTCATTTTTTTAATGAGGTAATACACTTTAAGAAGAAAATACACTGTGTAAGATACATGTACATGGATGATTCCTATAGCAGTATAAGGACATTTTCTCTTCTGTTTCAGGCTTCTAATGTTTGATTTGCCTGTCTGCTACCTACAAAGCAGTACAGAGATATTTTGGAGAAATGCTTGCAATTACTTAAGCTAATCCTTTGCTTGGGATAATAGCAGCTCAGTTTGATTCCATTATATTTCTCCATACAAATTATACATGTATATGTTTCAGGCTTTCTAGGTGCCTTACTTTATACACATTAATACTGGACTTCACTTCCCATCTCATTATCCAGACCCTTGATAACACAAAATCTTTTCACAATGCTTTATCATTTTTACAACAATTAGCAGGTTTTGAACTATTAAACATCAGTCATCACATTGCTCCCTCAGTTTCTCAGAAACCACTTGTAAACCCACCTGTCACCAAGGTGCCAGAGTGGTTTATAAGTGGTTGGAAGTCTCACGAGCCTCTCATCACATATTATGGCATAATTTGAATTTCCTGGCATGGTTTTTGTTTGTTTTGAGAGCTCCAAGCTCTGCATATTGGACACAACATTCACACACTGCACTGCTGATTCCTTCCAAGAACTCCAACAGACCTGCAAGTCATCCCTCCCATTGAAATAACCCTTCCCTCTGCATATTAAAAAAAACCAAAAAAAAAACAAAAAACAAAAAACAAACAAAAAAACCCCCAAGCCTTGGATGAATCATCGGGCTTGGAGTCACCCAGCACTGTAGCCCTTAAATCACTAAAACATCACCCAGCACCACATCCAGGCACCTCTTGAACACCTCCAGGGATGGTGACTCCAGCACCTCCCTGGGCAACCTGTTCCAATCCCCGACCGCCCTAACAGTGACAAAACATTTTCTAATATCTAACCTGAGTCTGCCCTGCCTCAGTGTAAGGCCATTTCCCCCGGGCCTCTCTCTGCGAGCACATCAGATTCACTCACTACAACCTCACGTCAGGCGCTTGTAGAGGGCGATGAGGTCCCCCCCAGCCTGCTCCTGTGGATCCACATAAGAAAACACCTGCTAAGAGCTGTCTTCAATCAATTCTAGCACACAGATGTCAGAGGCTGAGGGATGCCAATCCCGAGTTCACTTCCTGCGCTCACGGGCATTTCAGACCGGCACAGTGTGACTGCTCGGGAGTCCCATCACTACGAAAAAAGCCCTAATTTTCAGAGGAAACAGCGAATTAAACACCAAAGTAAGGCTCCGGGAGCACATCAAAGCTGGAAACGACTCGGGAACAAAGCGAGGAGGGCGCTGCGCAGCACACACGCTCCCCCGCACACGGTGCCCTTTCCCTTCCCTCAGTCAATCGCAGCCAAGAGGAACCAGCACAGATTGCGAGCCCGGCGCGGCGGTGCCAGGGCCGCCGGGCAGCACCAGCACCGCCAGCCGCAGCCGGGCCGGCAGCCGCCCCTCCGCCCCGCCGCTCACCGCACAGCATGAAGAGCAGCACGCAGGCCAGCGTGGCCACGATCACCAGCAGGGTCAGCCCGATGCTCTGCCACATGGCGCAGCCGGGGGGAGCCGACGGGACCCGGGCCGGGCCGGCGGCCGCGGCGGCCCCGCTCCTGCTCCTCCTCCCGCCGCCGATCGACCCGGCGGCCCGGCGGGGCTGGGCTGCCGGAGCGTCGCGCTGGTGCGAGGGGTGCGCGGGATGCTTGGGAGTTGTAGTTCGTTTTCCTCCGCAGCGGCGGGAGCGGAAGGGCAATCCCCGAAGAGAGGACTACAAGTCCCGGTGCGCCCTGCGGCACGGTGGCGATGCCGGGGGGCGGCGAGGGCTGGCTGAGGGCCGGGCAGTGGCTGGTGTGGTGAAGCCCTGGGGCGGCGGCGGCTGGAGCCCTGAGCGGGGCGGAGGGCGCGGAGGACACACGGAGAGGTGATTGAAGGGCTCTGAGCGGCCTGGTCTGGTGGAAAGTATCGCTGCCCCGAGCAGCGGGTTGGAACTGAGTGATCCTTAAGGTCCCTCACAACCCAAACCGTTCTATGATCCCATCATTCTCTAACTTGGATTTAGGGATGGGGTAAACTGATTTCTTAACCCTTTTTCTCCCTCTTGCCATTCCTGTCTGGCGTCCCCCCAGTGCGATTGCATAAAGGGACAACAGGAATAGCCAGGCCTTAGTCAAGGAAGCGATCCTACACCCCGACGTGGTTCGAATTCCACCTGACCTTGGCTCTTGCCCTCTGTTGACGTGATGGTGGCACATCAAAGCTGGCCCTTCCCACTGAAAAGAAATCTGAGGAAATAATGTCTCTTAGAATTGTGATATAATCTTGATTGTGATATGGACTTTGCTGTTAGCACTGGAATAAAGTTACAATTTTAATTATAGTGTGCTGGTTAATATTTCTAAAACTACTGGAAACTTATGTCAATCCAGTCCTGCAAAAGCCTAGTTTCCCATAGGTGTGCCACCATTGTAGTGACATGTCAGAGAAAGCTTGTCCAGTTCTTTGTTTCTTTCATGCAGTATTTAAAAATCTCCCCTTTTAAGCAAAGCTAAAATTTCTTTGTTTCCCTGGACTCTGAGCATGCCTCCTCCTTTAAACATACCTGTAAACCAAAATTACCTGCACGTGCAGTCCCCCAGCCACATCGCTAAATTTGCTGTCACTTCACCAAATCAAACTAGAGTTCTTTCTTTCCAATCCTAGCCTTCTTTTCCCAACATTCCAAGCCCTGTTTAATACTCTTCATAGAGTCTTAAACCACTTAGCATGCCTTTTGCGAGTATCATTTGGTTTGAAACATGTTTTCTTTTATTTTCCAGGTTTTAACTTCGACTTGACTCCCAACTTTAAGTGTTATTATAATTCTCTCCTCAGTGCTTGTTACATATACTTAAGCAAGGTTTCTTTTGTATTACAAACAAAGCAAAATAGTAACAGTTACCACCATGTTATTTTTGAAAAATAAGCTTCTTCCTAGCTGCACTGTTCTGTTTCTCTGATTTTTGCTTATCATCTACAGTTAGAGTAAGTTCTCTGGATATGGGACTGCTAGCTTCTCTTTTCTGTAAAATAGCTGCCGCATTTTAGGGCTATTAAAATATTCCAAATATGTCATCCTATGGTTCCAAACCAGCATGATAATAAGAATATTGCATTAATTCACATCACATCCCCAAGCTCTGCAGAACCACACAGCATTCAGAACGAAGAAATAATTAATCTTGGAATTGAGTAATTTTGGAGCAATAAATATATGTGATCCATATATATAGGCCATGGATATACACATATGAATATATATATATATATACATATATTATCAAACATATATAGTACTGCTCAAGGCAATACGGAGTTTCAGGCACACAGTGGTTCTTGGGGTGTCCTGTGTCCTGTTCAGGGCCAGGAGTTGATGATCCTGATGGATCCAACTCAGCATGTTCTATGACTTTAATGGACTATGAAGTAAAAAATGAAAGCAAGTAACAATTAGAGTTCTCCTATGTTCTGTACAGGTTGAATGCCTTCTAATCAATGTATGTTCCATTTGGAAAACCTTAATTTTAGTTATTTATGTGTCCCTTTCTCTAGTTCATTCTCCAGGCTTGTCACCTTGTTGTAGAAGACTATCAGGTTAGGCATGATTTCCTGCCCATAAATCTCTGTTGACTAGTCATAATTACTTTGATCTTCATGGTTTCAGAGACCAAATGAATTCCAGGATTTTCTCTATGACCTTTCCAGGGACTGAGATGAGGCTCACTGTCCTGCAGTTCTCCAGACCTTCCTTCTTGCTCCTCTTGAAGACAGAAGAGATGCTTGGTCTCATCCAGTCTCCAGGAACCTCTTCCAGTCAACAGCATATTTCAAAGCTGATTGAGAATGGCCTCACAGTGACATCAGCCAGCTCTCTCAGCAGTCGAGGACACAACCTCTCAGGCCCTGGGAACTCAAGATATTTCCATTTTATTTAAGTGTCCCCTAACCAGGTCCTCCTCCACTGAGGATAGGTCTTCTTTGCTCCATTAGACCTTTCCTCTAATCTCTTGCCTGAGACTGCTGAATGCCAGCATGGGTGAACTACTGAAATTGTCCTTAGGACAGAGATGAAACAGGAAATAGATGTATAGGTGAGGGATAACTGGGGGTGTTACGTTATAACCAAGCCATTAAACACAAGAAGAAACTCTTCCTCCTCCAGCACAATCCTTGTTACTCTGTTTTTCCCAACACATGAAATAAACCTTTTATTTTGAATCACTTAAGACTTATATGCAGATCTCATCTGAATGAAGAAACCCAAACATATTACATGTATTTTACCTAAGACTTTTCTTCAGATGAAAGTTAAATGACGTGAATAAATACACATCTATCCCACTAGGTATCATCTCATGTGCTAATGTGCCAAAAATCTGTACAATACCAAGGATGATGCCCTTGGGATAGGTGAGCTACAATGTTGACGTTGTTATTTTTCAAAACCCCATCAAATCACACAAAAGAAAACAGAACTACTGTTGGACATGTGAGGTTTTCTATTCATTGAAATTCAGATATAAGGTTACTTATACAAATCTAATCTTGGTGTGTCCAGTTCCTTAAGTGTATATGTGTGATGTAGAGTCACAGAATTGGATATTGCTCAGCCGTTCCCTGAGGAGGATGGAAAAATCTTGCTCATGACATTATGACCTTTCCATCCTTTCCATCCTATTGTTACATGCTCACTGCATGCTATCAATATTTTACATCTAACAGTTTTTCCTGTGATGCTCAACACTGATCAATCTTCCCACATCTTTTTTCAGTGTGTACAAGCATGGACACACTGAGATATATTTTGGGGTAGGGAAAAGAGGATGCTCAGGCCATCAGGCAGCAGAAGGACTGCAGCACCAGACTGGTGAGGGGGCATTCGGGGAGCCTCTGCCCAACAGTGCAGAAGCCATGGGCTGGCTCACAGCAGCAGCATTTGACATGTTTCCTCAAAGGAGCAAGGCTCCACAATGCTCTGAATAAGAGAGCTGACTCTTTAGCTCAGGGAAGAGGGGGGCAGATGTTGAGGGCACAAACCTTGTTTTCAGGGTGTGAGAGCTGATGCATCTAGACCAACCAGTTATTTCACAGCAGCCAGTTAACCACTGTTTGTGTTTGCATAGCAGGACAAGGGGAGGGATCTTCTTATCCCTCCTTCACCTGGGAGAGGGCTGAGGCAGACAGACGCATTTGAAGTATCAAGTGATTTGTGATTGCCTCTTCTGGCCTGCTTTTGAGCTGGCATGTGGGGAAAATCTCATGCCTCCCTTTATTTGTAGTACAGCTTTTGCTGATGTCAGGTACTGCTGCAAGTGCTCAGCACTTCAGCAAAGCCACACTTAGTTACCTAGAGGGATACAGCAGAAGGAAGAATTAAATAACTGACTAGCTGTAAAAACTTATATGTAAACAGCATAGCAATTATTTTACATAAGGTATTTATTCTTGTCCTGGAAAAGAATTTCAGCCACTTAAGTTCAGTTCTTTTTTTGTCCTTTTCTAAATCCTTCCGTCTTTCATGGCCTCCTGTTTATTTGCTATCATCTGCACCCTGCATTGATGAAGTGGGAATCTTGCTGAAGGCTATTATTGCAAATAAGGCTTAGTAAAATTAATATGGGCAGGAAGAGCAAGTTAAAGTAATCCAGGCAGTTTTTGTTCTACAGTGTCCTAATTTTTTAATCCTTCTCTTAGCACATACAGTATCTCTGGCAACTATACTGGAGCCAAAATAATGTTTAGGAACTTGACTGCCTAGCAGTTGTACCCCAGAAGCCAGGCAGGTAGTTAGAGTTCATGCAGTAGGTGCAAACTGTAGCCCCTTCTGCTATTCAGAATATACTCATTGACCTTCCCACTGCTCAATTTCTTTTGGCATTAATATACTTCTCTTTCCCAGGGTGGGAATACAGAGAAACAGCTTCCTCCCATCCCTTTCCCTCCATATTACAATGTTACTCATGCCACCATGAGCTCTTGGACGTAGGACTCAACACAGCAAGACCATGGTCCCAAACTGGGACCTCCACAAGCTACCCTAACACCAAGTACTAGTGGCTGTAAGAGTGAACATTCAGGTTCATCCACGATTCACAGCAGTTAACACCAGCAGGTTCCTCACGGAGATGTGCAGACAGCGAGGAACAGTGAGGAGCTACGGGCTGTAGTTTTCTAACAACTCACCTTCAGTATTTGTTTTGGACCTCATGCTCTTCCCAGTTCTTGGCTGACTTAAATGAACAGCACAGACTATTTTTATGAAGATGATAAGCCTAAGAGGGATAAGAAAATTCTACTTACGTTAATTTATATACATAACTAAACTGTATCTGTGACTACAGTCAAGGACTTTTCCATTTGCAAATGCTTTCCAGTTTTAGCCAAGCATTTTAAGAGTAAACACCAGCAGTGCTGTTTTGTGCCCGAGAGAGGGTGCTAAAACAAAATATTTACTACAAAATCTTCAGAGCTCCACAATTGCTCAATTCAGTGCTTCTGCCTGCATAAATTTATTTTGACTTAGTTTTTATTTTGCTTGCTTGCAGCTGGCAATTTAATACAATCTTTAGCTTTACAGACATATTACACCACTGTACTTTCAAAGCTGAAAATAACATCTAGAAAGAACTAACCATCCAGAGAAAAACAAGGAAATGAACTTCCAAATTTTCAATTAAGCCTGATAACTCAGAATTGATTCCATGCAGTTTTATTACTGACAGTTCTGAGTTAATAAATTAACAAAAATTAACAAAAGTTAACTGAAGGAGGAGAAATTTAAGTTGGATATATAGAAGAAATTCTTTACTGTGAGGGTGGTGAGGAACTGAAGCGGGAAAGTTGTGGAACTTTGAGCAAGCTGATCTAGAGAAAGGTGCCCCTGTTTATGCCAGAGAGCTTGGAACTAGATGATCTTTAAGGTCTCTTCCACCCAAACCATTCTATGATTCTATAACATTCTGTCACACTGAACTTGTAACTCCCTGTGGTGTCACTAGCAAAATCGAAATCTGCAGATACATAACCACTGTCCTGTGCCAAAAAAATTAGAAAAAGAAGGGATAACAGAAGAATGGTATCCTCTTTCATCTGAACTGGATGCTCAGAGACAGAATTTTGCCAGTGAGTTAGATGCTGCTGACAAAACAATTTTGTGAAACAGGCACATCCTGAGTTTAAATTCCAAGCTTTGGAAGAGGTCATGGTTAAGAGCAGTGACTGCTAATAGGTGACACAGTAATGGGAGACAGAATGACTTTTCTTTCCTGAACTAAAACTTTCTCCTGCTGATTGAAACTTAGTGGGAGCTGAGTGTTGCTGGTAGTTGACTGATCAGTGGTACCTTGTCCACCCTGTTTCCTGCTGAGCTGCAAGCCCAGTGGGACCTGTCAGCTCTGAAGTCATTGCAACTCAAAGGTGCTTTTCCTAAGATGCAGAGATATTAAAAAACCTGACTGGACAACCACCTTGGACAGTTGGCTGTAGGAGACCCTGCCTGAGCAGGCTGATTGGACCAGCTGGTCTTCAGAGGTCCCTTCCCACCTCAACCAGTTTGTTATTCTGTAAATTAGGTAGTTTGTGATAAAGTACAACCCCTAGACCAGCAGTGCTCAAGCTAACTCCCTGTGGTATTGCACTTTGAACAGTGGTGGTTGTGTAACAGCATTGCCTCAGAATGAAGTGCTGTTTAAATTGACTCTTCTTACTCTGCTTGTTTTCAGGGAATTTCAGCTGGAACTAAGCAAGTCTATATGTCAACTTCTTTTTCTGCCTTTTATCTCGGGACAACATGCTGCTCAACAGTCACTGAAACTGGCTGGCAGAGGTCTGCTGCGCTTGGTGCCTGGGATCCAACTAAATGCATAGTGTCGCTCTCCTTACAAAATAGATGAATCCAAATCCTGCCCTTAAACCTCCAAATTCAGGTCGTTAGATAGGTGTTTAAAATATCCATGACGATATTACTTCTTCTCTTAGATGTCACCAGAATCTTATTTGTTCTTCAGTGGAAATGCTATTGTTTTTATAAAAAAGAAAGTTGCTACTATAGAAGGAAACTGGTTAAGGAAAAAAACTATCAATTAGAATGAATATAATGTGTCAAGATCTAGAAACTGAAGAAATTGCAAATGTGACATCTTTACTAAACTTGAATATATGTTTCTTTTCTGCTTTAGACAAAGAAGAACAATAATAAAGACAAAAAATACCTTGTATTACCATATTCTAAGGTCTAGATTTGTCTTGACACACTAACCCAGATTATTTTGAACTATAAAGAAATTGGAATAAAAATTGCAAAGCCGAAGTATTGCAATGCACTGGGTCACTTCTGTGTTCCTCTGTCAGTCAGCTTCCAAACTTCCTTGCTCTACAGCACCTAAAGAGTGCTGAATTTTTGGACAAAGAGGACAATTTTCTGTTTAGGGAACAATTTCTCTGAGGACAAAATAGGTATGAAAAAGTATTTCTCCTTAGTATTTCAAGATGGTTTGTAATGACACACGAAGAATTAAATGAATAACCTATGGAAAAGATGAAATAGGGGAAAGGCCATCAGGTCAACCTCAGGAATTGCAGCAGTTAGTGTAGACTAACATGCTGGAATTTGGAAGCTTAAGCAAACAAATTTGTGTCTGTAAAAGTGGGTTAGAAATTACATAAGGACACGCTTTCACATGAATCTCCTGGCAGTATCATTTCTTGGCAAGCACCAGCCCCAGGAAGATCGCCACCTTCACTGCCCTTGGTGGACCTCTGTGTCTAGATCCAAGAGAAAGCAAGGGCTGAAATAGTACATGGACAAAGAGCTGATCAGGAAGGAAATCTAGAGGTCCAGAACATCAGTGTTACATTTTGGACAAATATAGCATGTCTGTACATCAAATATGATTTAGTTTTTTAATATGACACCAGTCCTGCACCACACATGGTCTCCTTAACTTATTTCTATTGTTTGTCCCACTGAAACTGGGAAACACATCTCTGGTTTGGTCAACCAAACAATGAACACAGAATTGAGAAGGTTGCTATGGAAGTGCATGTATGGATATGTAATTTCTTGACAAGTTTTCCTTTAGAAAATAAAATTAAAATGAAAGATATTAGTAGTTTTTAAGAAATATTATTTTGATTTTGTGTGCCAGATATTTCTTTATTAAAAGCACGAATAAAGAAGCAGGAAATATTCAATCAACTTTGGTAATTTAAATAAATGTTTCATAGTACCTGTAAGACTTTGTTAGCACTTGGAACAAAAATGAGTTTAGAAGGTGTGAGGTTTTGTGCTTGTTACACCGAGCACAAAGCCACTTCCTTCCCTGACTTTTTCTGTTGCGTGTCAGAGTTGTGATGGGATCAGTAGCTCCTGTTCTGTGTGATTTTTGTTTCCTTTCTAGCCAGCCTAAACATTTGCTTGTCAATCCCTCCCTAACAGACAGCTCTCCTGGGAGATGCCACAGTTAGAATCATGGAATCGTTCAGTTTGGCAAAGACCTCTGAGGTAACCGAGTCCAACCAGTAACCATTAGCTGGTGGATCTCACTTCGGCGCAGCGTGGCGGATTCAGGGCATCGGGGTAGAGAAGTTCAGCTTGTAAATGCGAGTGCTGGGCCATAGACCAAACCCAAGTTGAATAGAACAGATTCAGCGCTCCCAAAGCGGCTCGACAGCGAATTGAATCTTCCCATCGCGGTAGATTCCAACAAAGGCAAGCGGCCGCCATCTGCCGTCACAGCCGGGCGGGCGATGGAACAGCACCAGGCAGCCTCTCCCCGCTCAGCCCCGGCTGCCCACCGCCTCCCCATCCCTCCGCCTTGCTCTGCCCTCCCCCGGCGCTCCCTCCCGCCCCGTGCCCGCCCTCAGCGCCGGGGCCGGGCGGAGGCGGCGCCTTATAGGGCAGAGCCGCGCCGAGCCCGCCGATACCCTGGACAGCGCCCGGCCGCCGCCGCGCCGCCATGGTGAGTGCCCCCCGCATCCCCTGCCCTGCCCTGCCCTGCCCTCCCGCACACATCCCCCGGGCCGCCGCTGCCCTCTCCTCCCTGCCCCGCTGGCCCGGGCCGGCCGAGAGCCCCCGCTGCCCGCCCGCCCTCCTGCCGAGCCGCTGCCCCCGCTCCCCCTCCCACATACGGGGTGTGATTTTCCGGGGGGAAAGGGGGGCATGGCCTGAGGTGCCCCCAGCCCCACGCCACGCACCCGAGCCGCCCGAGCGGGTCGCGTCCAGCGGCTGAGCTGGGACATTGTAAGGAAGGAGGGAGGGACAGAGGGGCTTCGGGGAGCGGGGGAGGAAGGATGGGGGAGAGGGAGCCCCGGGGGCACCTGCTCAGCGGGGACTGGCACGTGGAGGAACGCGGTCCTGGGGGGAGGGAGGCATGGAGAGAGGGAGCGAGAGATGCTCATCCATCTCCCCTGCGCCCTGCCCCGCTCCGAGCAGGTGCATTTTGCTCTACTCCGAGGTGCCTTTTAGCGTGTTACATAAACCGATTATTCCCGTTAATTTGTTATCTTAACAGAAGCTCTTGCATTAGCCATGCAATCTGTAGTGGAACACTTCATCTGTAGTGGAACACTTTTTTTTTTTTTTTTCCGTGTAATGAATGAACAATGGAGTTTTAGATTCCAGTTCAGCATTTAAAAGATTTTAAGTGGAACAATGAAGTCACCTATTTAGTGGGCAAGACCGATTCCCCACAGCATATTTTGTCTTTGCTGTCATAGTAACTTTCCCAAAGGGGCTCATCCTGTTTATAAACATTAAGTGTGATGCTGACCTTACAAAGTAGGACAGTGTATCAAAGAGGTATTTTGCAGTCTTAAATTTTGAGGCGCATTGGGATGAATAATTAGGCAAAGCTTGTTGTATCAGAAGCTTGAGACATGGTTAACAACAGAACCTAGTTTTTCATTAGTAGGATTTAACAACAAAAATACTTTCCCCCCCGAAGTGTCTTTACATCATATATAGTAAATTCTGCCTTCCTTGAATAAAATTCAGTTCACACCTTCCCTTCCTCCATAAATCCTGATATGAATAATTCCAAATAGATATTCCATGAATTAACTTGAGTCTTCTTTCTAAAAGAGCCCACCTGCTGTCAGTCTGTTCCTGCTATGTATTCTATTTGCCACTAGCTCAGCCTTGGGATGACAGATATGAGAAGACCCTGTTGAAAGGACCTGAAATAGTACAGTAGTTTATGCTTCCTAAGCCCCTCTGGAATGATGCCCCCGTTACATAATTGAATTCTTATTTCCTGTCAATTTGGAATATAAACACAAAAGCTATGACAAAATTACCTTAGCTGCACAAAGTCTAATTAATACCAGCCATTGATAATATCTTCTTGTGGTGGAGGAAGAAGGATACAAAGATACCTGGTGTTGCAGAAGGTAATGTGCATTATTTATCAGTAATTGGTACAGGTAATACCTAGGTGCTCAAGAGTACTGAAGCAGCTGGAAAGAAAGGTGAAATACCCTAAACTAGGTGAAATATTTCATTTTGATTCCTTCCAGGACTGAGATGAAATCAGTTATAATAGTGCAAATCAAGGAAGCAGCATAGGCATTGGCAACCTTGTACCAATGGAAATTATAGCTGAGACCTACCCCAATGTGTTATTTTTAGCTCCTAGAGCTGTTCAATTAACCCTGGCATTTTTTCTTGAAATGGCTGGAAGCAATAACCAGAAGTCAACATTCAGAGCTACACAAGGGCTTGGATTAGCAAATTTTGCTCTTCCGTATGTCCAGTAATCTTACTGTTCAAAGTTTCTGACATTTCCCAAGCTTTGTTACTTATATATAAAGGCATTTTGAAGAAAGAATTGCCAATCTGAGAAAGTTCTTGAAGTGGTATAAGGTTACTTTGGCTCTAAAAGTTGGAAAGAGTGTCCTTGGTGTAGCAGTTACTGAAACGAAAACCTGAGCTATTGATGAAAGCTGTTGCAATGATGCTAATGCAGGGTTAAAAGTTGCAGCACATCGATTTCTAGATGGACCTGGAGCTTGGGGGCAAGGGGTCATGGGGACATCAGAGTATACTACCAAAGGTATCAGGAGCAAATGTAGGGCAAACAGATTTTTGGCCTGAGTGGTGGGAAAACATTGACTAGGCATTCCCTTCTCTAGCATAGAAATAGAAATAAGCAGGTTTATGTTGCTAGTGTCCTTTAAACTCAACTGAGAGTTTTTTCAGCCTCCTGAGCGTTCAACAGTCACTATTATTTGTAGAAAGTAGCATAATAAAACTTTTCTGTTTGTTTTTGCTGAAGCAGGAAACCACTGCCATCATAAAGCATTAAGTATTTCCTCAGCATCCTCACCGTATGAGGACAACCACAGTGGCTTAGTTCTTCTGTTTATGTAGTTCACTGCAGCTCTCCTTGCTTCAGTGAATCTAGGTCAAATTACACTGGCTCAGGATTTGGCTGCACCCTTGAACTTTAAACCGATTACACATTTTGATTTGTCAGTGTATTTTCCATGGGGTCAAATCCCCCTTTTATGGAGTAAGAGAGTGTATAACATTGCACAGTCATGGCAAAATATGCTTACAAAGGGTCTAGGTAGCACTAAGGTAAGCATAAACGTGAGGACTGTATTTAATAGGTGTCAGTATCTAGACCTCTACCAGGATCCAATGGTAGAGGGAGAGACAGAAGCTGGAACATGGTTTTTAATTTCCTTCAGAGGCTTTGATACCCCTGTGATCTGAAGTCAACACAGAAAGACATCTAGCTCTTGTTAGCATTCAAAAGCATCATGACCACCATCTCATTGTCCATTGGTGTTTGTTAGTTTCTCTGAATACTGCATGAGGAAGAGTATTGCAAAGACAATGTTCTAGCCCCAAACAGTGACACACAAATTGGAAGAGAAGATTTTTCAGCCAACAGAGTTCAGCTCAGCACAAATACCTGATGACGCAACATTCAGCGCTACAGCAACCCACAAGATCTCTCCAGCTCCAGCAGAGGGAATAGACTGCAGCAGCCCTGCCATCCATAACCAAAGCAGGAAGGCAGAGGTTTGCCAGCTGACACAGAATTAATAAGCTATGAGAAAACGTGCTGAGAAAGTGCATATAAAACAGAAAAAATAGACCCTACTTGCACAGAAACTCAAGAAGAGACACTGAAACCTTTTGCACATGGTGGAATTGATTAGGAAAAAAACTTTCCAGAACTGAAGTAAGAGTCCACCAATTCATTTGCATAGTTACAGATGCCTGCTTACCAAAACCTGCATGCTGCCCTTGGCGTTGATCCCTCTCATCTCTAGGAAGATCCTTTGATTCTTGAAGACTGATCATTGCATCTTCATTACAAGCAGTCTGACTTGGGAAAAAAAGCACAGTCCTCTTGTTCATCAGGCACTCCATTTTACATTCGTTTAACTTTATAGCATCTCTGGACTTCATTGAAGAAAATGGTTAATCATAGGCAAAGACTTTAAATTTGAACCTCTGACTCAATCAAAAGTTGGGAAAAAAACCTGCGATAGTATTTTCTTGAGGCATTAGTAGAGTCCAAAGTAAGGCAAATATAAAGGGCTGGTTTATTCTCTGATCTAAGCAAAATTCAAGTGAAAACAAATAGAATAATATTATAACTCTTCCTGATGCTGTCATGCTATGCTATATGAGAGTTTTGTTAAACACTGCTTGTAAAACTGATTTAGAAGTTGAGGCATTATTAAGCCTCATACAGACGGAGTCTGAAGTCTGTATTCAGTGATAAAGTAGTATGTCACAAATGCAGCCTGATTTGTAATTAAAGAAGGTAATAGAGAAGGGAGGGAAATTATGAGGATGGAATTAAGTGTACACCTGGTTGTTCCAGCCAGAGAGCTGCTGGGATGGCCTTCCCCTGTGAGGCAGTGGTGGGGAAGGTACAAGGGGGATTGCCCAGCTGTAACACAGAAGAAACATCCTAGGATGTGCAGCTCTGTCACATTGTTAATGCCACACTTCAGACTTTGAGAACACCAAATTTAACAGCCCATTTGTGAGGACCTGGCAGCAGTGGAGCTTGCAAATCCATTATCTGCATGCATCCTCCATGGCTTGCCTTATTATATGCTAAATACATGGGCCAAATATCTGAGCGGTTGCATCTTTACCCACGGGACTACCCACAGCTGACGAGTACAATAGGAAATGAAGTGAATATTTATGACTGCTGAGGGGCTTCTTATCTACCTAACTAACAGCAAAAGCCACTTTTCGTTTTGGAGGACTAGTTAAATTCAGATTTAAGAGGGTAATTAGAATTCTTTACATTTTCAAGGAATGACAACATTATATTGGCATTAATACTGAAAGTACTCTGACTTGATGTCAGTCTAACAACAACCCAGTGATAATTTTAAATATTGAGTTCACCTAGGTAATGACTTTTAAACTGCATTGAATTTCTTCTTTCTCAGTCAAAACTGACTGAGTGATAAAGTGGTAAAGGTCAGCTCCCCCATACTGAAGGAAATCAAACCCTCTCTGGTAGAAATTTGTACACAAAAAAATGTAATTAGAGAATTTAAAAATTAAGGTAATTTTCATCATCATTTGGAGAGATTTTGATTTTTTTTCACGCTAAGGAGGACAGATATGAAAATGAAGCAAGAAATAGTTCATACTCTGTGTCATCATTTGAAAACCAAACACAGCAAGAAATGGAAATTAGAAGTAGGGCGACCAAGTTTCAAATAAATATCCTAAACCATAACCAAAGCAGTCTTCCCCTAGATATTAAAGAACCTCCTACAGGATGCTAGTCAGCAGTCACCACCATTCATGACACTTTTTAGCCAGCGAAGACAATGGAGTACAGCAACTAACAGGGGGACTGACTTACACACTTGATAGAAAGTCTGCAGCTGTTGTTATTTCCTCTGTGTGACAATAACTGATGCAGTTTACAGACATTGTGTATCATTAGGGCATTACCATGCAGCACAGTCACAATTAGCATTTTTATTCTGAGGAAAGTGCCCGTCTGGGTGTTTCCATGGTGTAATGGGTTTAAGAGTCTGGGCTTTAAAATTCCAGTTATGTGTGGATTAAGCTCTGGGATACTCACTGCTGGGGCGGATGGAGAAAGGGAGCTAATTAGCATGTGCACCCTCTTATCCTGTGCCAGCAGACAGTGCTCTGTTATTTGGGTTCCATACAATTTTAAGAAGAGATCTCCTTGGAGTTCATTAGAGTTCATTTAGGGTTTTAAAAGAGGTAAATTTAGAATTGTTTTGGAGGGGGAGATATAAGAGGACTCACATACTCTCTGTTTTCTTCTTTATTAAGCTTGAAAATCAGCTATCATTTCCTTTCCTCTCCTTGCCCAGTCTTCTTTAAACATGACTGAAGTCCAAAACATGAATTAGCATTTGAAATACAGGGGGTTGCCCTCAAGGATTTAAGGGAGAAATGGAAGAAAGAAAAAAAAGTTAAGGACCAGTTATCAGAAGAAGACATTTCCCTCTTTAATTGTTGTTTTGTGTTCTTAAGTGACACTTAGTAAAACAGGTATCAGCTTCTGTTTCCTTATTTCCCTGTATTACACTTGCATTTTCACATCCAACTCTAAGTGAAACAATACTGTATCTTGCATTTTTCTGTAACCATGGATAAAACTGTTCCAAAAAGCAAAGTGCTTTCAAATTGGCAAGGAATAAATGGTTGGCAAACTCTTTGAGAGTGATTTCCTTGTCAGGGAATTGGCACATCTCTTGGTAAGGCAGTTCTGAATATTACTGTCCACACCCGCTTTCTCTCCAATTGCTGGCTGCAGCCATCCAAGTTACTTCTGCTGGGGTTTAAAAGATTAGCTGTGAGGTTGTGCAAGTTCTGATCTGGTAGGAGTTGGTATTTGTGTCAGAACCATGTTTTACTGTGCATATAGTGTAATTTTTTCCGGATTTAGCAATAGTTCGTGCAATTCCAGAGGGGAAAAAACATTGTCTCGTTTTATATTTATATGCTTGTCAATATATTATTTAAATATCTTTATGTACTAAGTAGTTTACACAATTGGCATTATAACTGGCTACTCAAAATTATCCTCCTCCCCAAATTCAGATGCTTGTGTGATATGAAAAATATCTCATGCAATGGGATATTTTGTAGAACCAGCTGCATTTCTCCTCTCAGCTGTTAGTATTATGTGCCTTCCTAGAGTACCATTTCAGTGTTGCTTTGCTGTTACACCAGACTGTACTGTGGATTTAAGTTTAAAATCACCTAGAAATTACCTAGAATTACCCACTTACCTTGACTTGACTTCTTTCCAAGACATATCTGTTAATACTGACAGAAGACTATGCATGAAGCCAGACAAAAACTCCATATTTTCAAATTAATGGAGGAAAAAGAAAAATCAAAGATTTCAAAAACAAGTGATCAGAAACCAGTTCAGATTAGCAAAGCCTTTATAGATTCCTTTCTTCTTCCCACTCCCTGCTGCTACTGAAAGCAGAATATCTTCCAGCCAGAAATGATCATCACTCTCCAAATAGTATACAGCTTATTTATGTGAGTTACCTAAGAAATACAAATCTTCTCCCAAAAATTAGTTATGCCCACTGAAAAATGTGTTAGAAGAATCTAGTCTCACCCTTAAAAGCACCATTGGAAATTTTTCCTGTTCAAATACTGGAGCTATTGGCTTTATCTGTCAGCTTGATGATTAAGAACCATAAGAAAGTACTGCTCAATCAGTCCTTCCCCAGAACCCGAAAAATGAAGCACATCACATCTCTAGTTTGAAAGAATTCTTTTCAATTTTCAGGGCTCTGTTTTCAGGAAGAAGATTTAGTTACTTATTCTCTCTAAGAGTTTTTTGTTTTTCTGATGTGTGTCAAAAGCATCACAGGATCTTCGTGCTCTCCTTAGAAAGCTGAGATACAACTTGTGATTTCTTGGTGCTGAAACATATTTGAAACTTGTCTTTAAAACTAGCAATTTGTGCAAGGCAACAGAAAAAGTAGCATTTAGCTTTATTGTTCTGCAAAATAGAAATACATCTCAATTTCAGTGAAAACTGAAATGAAAACCTTTTGGGTTTAAAGCAGTTATTTCTTCCTTACTGCTGTAGACTTTGTAAGCCTGCATTTCAATAGTATCTGCAAAAACCCTTGAAAAAAAAGGCTAGATAAAGGTTTTTTTGCTTATGATAACCTAAAGAAAAACTAAAAAATATCCCTTATAACCTACCCTGGAGAAAAATAATCATTTTCCCCCATTCTGCATTTACTAAATTAGCAGCATAATTTCATTTCAAATCTGGTATACAGCTAAAACGTACCTTCAGGACTACATTTAGTAGTTTGGGGTTTTTTCGCAAAATAATTTCTTTGTTGTCAATCAGGAGGTAATTTTCTTCTGTTTGCCAGACACCTTTGGGAGGTGACAGAATTCAGATCAGAAAGAGTTTTGATGGAAAGGTACAAAGTTGAAAGCCAAGACAGAGAGCAATGTCATTAAGACTCGTGTAGAAAGGAAACAAGACAGTACTGTTCTATTTTCCCCCTGGATGTGTTTTCCTGAGTTTATTTCAATATTCTGGCTTGTTAAACCCCAGCTCTTGCTGGAGTTTGACGTGCATACTGCAAGCACTTAGTAAACCCAACAGCTCCTGAGCTCCTGAGGATAAGGAACATCTGATCAACTGAAAACAAGAACCCCATACTAGTCCCAAAATCTGGGGTTTCATGTGTTCTTGCTTTGTTTAAAAAGGCATTCCCCCACTGTTCCACCTTCAAATGAGAACAGCATTGATAAGAGACTGGTGTAATTCTCAGAGGCTTTCATTGGGTGCAATAAGGTGGTTGTTTTAGCAAAGAGGACACAATATTATTCAAATAATGAGTCAGTGTAAATTAAGAACACTGAACTCAATAACGAAGTAGAAAGCAAAGTGAGATGAATAAATACCTGTGACACTTCATTCATCAATCCAGCATTCGATGGGGTTTGAGAATTTGTTACCTGAAATGATCATGCATTTGACTCCACAAGCCAGTTTAGGATATATTTTGGCCAATATACAGTTGATCTGCTCCTCAGGTTAATACTGCAGGTATTAAACTCAGTTTAAGTTAGGAAGGAGACATATGCACAGTCAGAATGAAGGAAGCTTTTGATTTCAATTGGAGCTCTCAAATAATGCAGTGTTTATACCTAGCTGGGGAAAGTACCAGAGGACACCTTCAGACATCACCTCCTGGTTTGTTTCTTCTAACCTTCATAAAAGAAATAATTTTAAATGGATGGATTTTCTTTACAATCAGTGATACTTGGAATTCTTTTATTTTACCTGCTAACCTAACTCTCACAGCTGTCACACATTTATTCCCTCAGCACTTTATAGAATTCACAGACTGTAGCAGAGGAATATATTTCTTGCTATAGTTGGTTTTCCAGGGGAAAGCTTCTTAGCACTTCTTTCTTGCCTGAAACCTCTTAGTATTGTGTGATATTAAATAACTAGATTTACCATTATTACCTTTGCCACTCTTTCAGACAATGCATTTCACTGGCAAACAGTTATTTTGTGTCTGCTAGTTGGTTTTTCTCCCTCAGTTGGTGTTTTTTGGGGGGTTTTTTGAATACAGAATGTTCTTATTTTATCTGGTTTCAGGTTATCTCTACTCAAACTTAAAGCAGCTGCAAGTGCCATCCCTGCTGCTTCTAACTTCTCCTGTAAAACAAAAATATTTATTACATTTACTTGCTAGAAATTGCCATCTCTTCAAATAGTTATTCCTAACACATATATAATGCAAAGTAAGAAGGGATGCTTATCCTTCTTGGAAACCTAAGCTTGTGGGGAATATTCATTTTCTGGAAAGCAGTACTTGATCACTGCCTGTGATGTATATCAGGTCTCAGATACTTCAAGCTGACCTTGTAAGCAACTCTGTTTTCCTCCCACCTGCTGTCTGTCCACTGCAGAGCAGCACTGAACCTCATCAATGCTTAACTATCAAGGGAACCAAAATTTTTCCAAACGATGTCTGTCTTTATACTGGCTGTTTCTTCTGAGAAGCAATTCACTCAGTCTGGAGGGGTGTGACAGCCACTGCAGTGCAGCGCTCTCATGGAGCTCTTATGTCACATGGAAATTCCCAACTTCAGTGGCACTTGACTTTACAGGTCAGCTTAGGCTGATCCTATCAGATGATCTTCCTGAATGCTGAAGAAAGCTAGCTGTGGGAAAAGCCTCCACCAAGAAAGCTGATCTTCTAATGCTGGACATAATCACAACCTCACAAGAGGTATTGCAAGACCACCAATACCCACTGAAGTACTGGATGTTTTCTAGTCATGTTCTCTTTACATTTACGTTCTCTAAATTTCTTTACATTATTAGATATTGTGACAAGCTTATCCTTTAGAATTTTTTGGGTTGTACTTTTCTTCTTTCACTCAGCAGTTACTGGTAAATGGTATCTAGCATCAAATGATAAATTGGGAGATAAATGTCTATTAGAAATCACAAGCTTGAAATCTACTTGATTTAAAATTTAATGTACAGATTTTAGAAGTAGATATTTTTACCTAAAACATTATGCTTCTTTCCCAGAACAATTTATACTCCCAATTGAAAAGCTTGCTGTACTGAGTTTTGTGCCTGCACTTGTCACACAGCAGTTAGACAGTTTTATACATGGGTAATGACCTCGAAGTGAAATTGAAAGGCTTTGCATGTGCTGGAAGATTAAGGCTGAAACCTTAGAAGCTGGGATGTGAACTCTCTAATCCTCAGCAGCATGCTACAAACACCTCCCCCCTCCTCCATTCTTTTCCTTCCCCTTTTCCAACTTACAGCCCTATAAATAGCTCAGGAAAGGTTCCATTTTCTTGGGCAGAAACTACAAGAAATGGCGCAGCAAATGACTGCAAACCAAGAGAAACCATTTCTCCAGTGGGGAAAAGAGCACACCCAGATCTCCTTCCCCCGAACTGTAAGAACAAGAACAGCTGAGTGCTGTTACTTTTAAGGATGTAGCTAAAGCAGGATACAAGACAACCCATGTTACCAGTCCCCGCATGGACAGCAACAGGTAGAAAACATGCACACGCATGCCTCAAGCTTAGTTACCTTGCCAGCATCCTGCTTTCCCTGTTTTTGAAGAGAAATTAAGATAGAAGAGCTCCACTCCTGACAGTGGGTCCAGTGAGTCTGGGCAAGGAGAGTGTTACATCCATGTGGAAATCTGCTGGTCGCTCCAGCAGCCAGCATGGCATTTACCCATAACATGTTGGGTTATAATTCTGCTATGAACATGCCCCCTCATAAATCTCCTGCTTCTTCCAGGAGCAAGGGGATGGGGATTTGTCCTGATTTAATGTTCTTTAAATATAATTCAACAACTTGAGCAGGTTAGACAGAGTATGTATCAGGGTAGATTTTGCTTTTGGGCAGGTACTTAGCCCAGTTTGACTAAGTGTTTATTTTAGGTGCAATTTTCCACAAAGGAAATACAGCTGGGAAGAATTCATCTTAAGGGATATAATGTGTAAATAGGACACTCAGGAGAGGGTTTGGTGGGGGGGGAAAGCAAACACCTAAGCATTATTATAGCTGTGCTTTTGTGGGTTTTAATCCCACTTTGTTCCTTTCTGAGCTTTCTGAATTTACAGAGGTCAGAGGTATTAATTTTAAATATAATTCTGGTTTTATTGTTGCAGTGAAAAGCTTGAAAGTATGACTTTAAAATAACTTGGTGTCTTAGTTCAGTAAAAATGCAGGGTAGAGGGGGTTTGATTTGGAGGATCTATACTAAAGAAGTCACTACAAAAGCTAGCCAAAGATATGAACACCTCTCTTCTCCTGTTCCAGCTGTGCCAGCTCCCAGGCACACAGCATCATTCCTTTGCTGCAGGTCACAGTCCTGCACAGCTCACAGGAACTTGGTACAGGGTATTGTAAGGGCTCCTGTTTGGATAGTTTCAATTAACCAATCCCTTTATCTGAAAGAGGAAACACTGCCAACATCTCTACAGTGTCATTCCCAGCCCAGGGGAAGAACAGCTGAGGAGCCAGTGCTTGGCAGTCCAACTCTTCAGCAGCACAGTGGCTTTCATGGTACTTAAAATGCCACAGATGTTTAGCTCTGATTTAGTTTTTCTGTGTGTTTATAAGGAGTCCAGTGCAGTCAAATAATTGCATCAACTGGAGACTGTTTCACTCATGAGGATGAAAGTATTTTCAGGACTATTATTTTCTTCAGAAAAAATAAGGTATCCTATGTTACAATTTTCTACTTACACATAGAACCTTTTATATTTAAAGCAGGCTTCTGTACATACTCTGTAGCTATTTCAACTTTAAAGTACTTCCAGAGTATGAAATTAATAGTAGTGAATTTCACAGAATCATAAGGTATTGACTATATGTACTGTACATGGTTGAGAGATGCAAACAAAATCTGCTGCATTTCATCCATTTTCTTACATACAGTACCTGTAGCATTTTATAGGTAAGAAGTGCATTCTGCTTCATACCCCTCCACTACGAGACTTTGTTACTGGTTTGAAACAAGCGTTAATTACATGTATCTAGAGAACTGTCAGTTTTTCCAACATCTCTCACAGTTTTCCTTTTTTTTTAACAAGCTTCACAGGCTGTATTCAATCTTCTACCACTCCTGTCCTTAGCAAGAGTGTGTCTATAAAGGGAATTAAAACTAGAGGGAAAAGTCTGAATTAAGCCATTATTTAGTTAATATTTTACAAGTTGCATTTTTGACTTACAGTTTTCTGACGGGCAGCTGACAGCTGCCTCTCAAAGATTACAAGATGTAAAAAGCACCCTAACTCTGTATTTCATTTTTATATGTTTACATTTTAAATACTTTTAATTCAATTTCTTGTCCTTTAAAGATAAAAAACACACAGCCCTGCTTTTAAGTGTGCCCAGAGGAACTAGAAATGCTACCCACACAGATTTTCAAATACTCCTGCCTTGTCTCCCCTGCCAGCAGCCGAGGACCCCCCAGCACTGGTACAAGCTGTTTAAGAAACTCAGGCAAAACTGTTCAGGGGGGAAAGCTCCAGCCAAGGAACACATTTTATAAAATCCTTTTTGATCCCCCTGCCTGTATCAGGAGGGGCAGTCAGTCCCTTGCACATTAATCCCTGCCGTGGGGACACAGTTGCAGACATCTGGGACGGCAACCAAGAAACCTACTTCTTTGGCATAGAGTGCCCTTTGTCCTCCTGCACTTCCAGGACTGTGGGAAAACCAGAGCTCTTGCTTTTGGTGTTTTTTGGGGGGGGTTGTTTTAGTTTGAGGTTTTTTTAAGGTTCTTTGTCCAACAAGCCATGAGATCGTGTGCAGAGGCTTAGGATCTCCTATTCATCTTAGATCGGGAAGTTTGTTGCAGCAGAAAATGAGATTTTCACAGTACTAGAAAGGATGTGTTGTCAGCTTGTCCCTGTTTCTTTCTCCAGAAAAATGATCAATTGTGTATGCCAAGCACAAAATAAAGTCCTGCATGCATACTAACTTATGAAATCAGCTTCTCAGCAGCAACAAAATCTGTCTGCAAATAGTGAGGAAAACAAACTTATCAAGGATATGGCATAGAGAAAGCTGAGCTGCCATGTAAACTTGTGGTTGTAATTCTCCCCTACCATTTCATTTGCTCCACATGCTCTTTTGGTTTTTTGTTGTATGGGTCTAAATGTAGAATGCAAAATCTTTGCTGCAAAAAAACGTGTAGTAGCAGATGTGGCAAATTTTGGGCAAACACGCTATACCCAGTATATATTTGGGGAATATTCTGTTCCAAAACTAAATAGTCTGGTAAATCCAAAGCCTCCTTTGTTTAGATAGAACTATTTTCCTGTGCTTCTCAAAATGCAGCTGGCTGTCTTGCTCTTATATAAGATGAAATTGTATACTGGTTCTTCCTAGACGGTTTGGTTAGCCATCCTCTACCAAGCCTAGTTGTTTGGAAACAGGTAAGTTAAGCTGTGCAGGCTTTCGTATTGCTGATGTAAAATTAATTCTGACACTGATCTGACTTCCCAACGCCTCATAATGTCAACAAGAGCTGAACAGACAGTTAAGAAAACAACTGAAACAGAATTAACCTCTCTCTAAAAAAACCCATTGGGGTTCTTTGCTTGTAAGTTTAAGACCTGCCTGCTCCAAAGGAAGCCTTTCTGTTATTCAAGCCTGAGGAGGCAGAATTTTTATCTACTCTTTCATTTTTAACTGATTTCCTTTTTGTTTATTCCCCTCACAGTCATATATTCTTGTCATGTTGTCACTGACAGGAATTATGATCCAGTTTAGGTCATTCTGTCATTTTAAATCTGATTGTTAGAGCAAAAGAAAATGAGGTCAATAATTGCTAGCATTTTCATGGGAACTGGCAGGCTACATCCGAGGTCTCCCTAGAGAAATCTTCTTTAATTACAAGTTAAGCTGATGTTCCCCTGTGTAGCAGGTAGAATTGAGCAGGATTACTTTTAAAAGGATTGCACTGATCTGCTTTGGTGACAGTTTCATTTTGAAATTCTGATAACAAGCAAGAGGATGGATTATAAAGATACGGTTCTTGGGAGTGTACATGACTGACAGGTACTGCAAATTGGGCCACAGCAGCTACTCTTCCTTTTTCTCTACTTTTAAGGCCATAGAATATCTATTTTAAGAGCTAAAATTGGCTTGCATTATTTTAGCGACTACTTAGTACCTTCACAAAGAACAGAGGAAAAAAAGAATAGGAATTGTAGAAGGGAAATCATGAAAGCAATCATTCAAGAAAGGAGATTTTTCACTTGGAGACACTGTGAACCTCAGCCTTTGGTAAGATCAAGAAGTAGAAAATGTATAAAAGGCAGAATGCTTTCAAGCACTTCAATTTTGAAAGGGTTTTGTAAAACCAAGTAAATATTAATGGGTTCTTAAATCACTTTTGTTCTAACCTGTGCAATTGTAGTGCAGAAACCTCCCAAATTCCTTTTCCTTGTACTTAAAAAACCAAAAACCAAAAAACAACAACAACAAAAAAAAAACAACACCCAACAACAACTTGAACAGCTGATTAATTTTGCAAAGGCAATTTATCTCGCAATAACTGATCTGACAGTAGTGTGACTGGTAAAACAAGTCTTGCCTCATTTTATGTGAGCAGTTAATATTTTCTATGACTCCTAGCAGGTTGCATAGTCCAGAAACAAGACTGATGTCTGAAATAGCTCACATACTTACACCGTTTTCACTAAAATTCTTCTGCCTCTTAGTGCTTTCTCACCTGTGGTATTGATGATGTTTTAAGCTGATTTGAACCCTGACAGAAACCATAAAGCAGCTATTCCTCCATCCTTATTCCCATGTGTGGGATGAGCAGGTGCAGCACTGAGCAGGACTAGAAAACCAAGTGAAAATAGCCCTCTTGTTAAATAAAATTTAGAATCCCAAAGCAGAAGGAAGCTAAATATTAATGCCCTTTTATCAGGAGCCAAAAGTCTGGAGTATGTTGCTCCCCCCCAGCTGAAAACAGCTCAAACTCTCATTTCCAATGTGAATCACCAACCGTCAACCCACAACTGATCAGGCTTGAGAGAAAACTGCTCCTCCAGCATCTCCTGGCTGCAAAGGCCTGTCACACAGAACTGAGGTGCTTGCAAAGTGCCTCCTTTTGGCAGCAATCCCCAAAGCCAGGCAATCCATTTTCAGGAGTTTTACACCAAGTGTTACATAACTCACTTCTCAAATGTAACTACACTAAACCAATACATGCTGGGCTTTGAGTTTTCATCTTATTATAAATTTCTCACTAAGAGGCAGAACGTACCCTTCTACTTCACTGCAGCTGAAATCTGGCATTTTCAGAGAGGCAGAAGAGTTCTCTTTGTGATACCTCAGTATCATGAGTTAAAACCATCTTTTGGAGGAACAAGGAAAAAATAGAAAGCAGGGTGTATTTTGTTAGCTAGGAAGAGAGAATGAAAACACAAATACAAAGCTTTTGTATCACAAATTTTTGTATCACAATTTTTTAGAAAGATGAATATTAGAAGATCCACAAGTAATTTTTTTTTCCTTTCATTGCATTATCATCCATTACGTTTTCCCTTATTTTGTGAAATAATTTTACCAATCTCTAAGCTGTTGTTTCAGACAAGCAGGAGAAGGAAGGGTTGTCTATAGATTCAGACCTGTAAAAAAAGAAAAAATTCTGCAGTGAAAATGGATATTGCAGTTGTAGAGGAGAGAGATTACAGCTGAAGGAGGGGCATGTGCCTTGCTGTGGTTACCACCACGAGTAAGATGGGGTGCAGGTGTGTTTTGGGGAAGATCAAGCACAGCAGGTGTCCTTGGGTCACCCTACCATTCTGAGGTGACCAGCTAAAGCCTGGCTTGGAGCTCAGAGAACAGAACTAGAGTGTGCTTGCTGTTTTGGGGGCAATGAGCAAGCTCAAAGGGATCTGCCTCCTCAGGGTGAAGAACACTTGTCCCACAATTTGTACTCACAAGCACCACGTGGGCAGCAAGGCAAAGGCTCTGCCTTTAGTAGGACACTGTTTCTCTTATGATTCCCTGTGAATAATATTCAGAGAGCCATAAGATGCCTCAGGAGGGTTTGTTAGGAGAACCATCTCTGACTCATGTGGAGGTCACCCAAAATCACACTCCACAGAGCAAAGTGTGGAAGTTTCTCAACCTACAAGCCTCAAATTCATCTGCTTCCCTTTCACTAGAAGGAAAGATAGCACAGGAACAGATACTGAAGGGTGGGGCTGGCTTTCTGCCACCAGCTGCTTTAGCAGAAAACAGGAATTAAGTCTGTGCCAAGTCCCTTCTGGGCTTGTTCTTGTCTGTAGTAGTTTCTATGTGCCTGTGGGAGCTGTTTCTCCACTGTGGGCAATGACAGGGGATGTTTTCTTGGTCGACAGTTCCTCTTCCTAATACTATGGTCTGGTTTGGGTGTGTAAACACCATGAAAAGTACCGTTGGCACAAATGGAACTGCATAAAAGTGACATTATTCACCAGAGGCGCATGGAATCTGCACAGAAACTTGGTTTAGATACATGCTTGCCAAAAGATCGATTTCTAGCTCCCCAAAGAGCAGAGGCATATTATCAAGAGGAAAGATTTCTTCTTTGAGCAATCTGGTCTAGTGGAAGGTCCCTGCCCATGGTAGGAGGGTTGGAACTAAATGATCGTTAAGGTCAAACTTCTCTTCTACCTAACTTGAACTCATATCTGACATCATTTTATGATTTTCTTAATGCTTGGGCTGGCACATCCCCCTGATTTTTTGAGGGTAGTCAGCCATCACCACCATCAAAGAAAAGGGAAAAATTTGAACTGAAATAATTTATCTCAACGTCTGGATTCTAGTCCCTGCTGTGACACAAACTTAAGTTTTCCATAGGGAGACAAGAGCTGTAGTTGCAGAAAAATAAATTCCAGAGTTAACTGCCAGCCTGAGGCTCAGGGCAGATTTAGAATGCAAGCCGAAGGTCCACTAGCAGATTAAACAAGAGCAGGTGTGAACACTGGTATTGCAGGCACACCTGGCTGCTGTACCTGCATGTATCCTGGTACTACTTTCTTATCTTGGCTGTGTTTGCAAGGGGAAACACTTATGTAGGTACCCAGCTCCAGAAGCAGCCACTGCTGCTCAGTTACCACCCTGCAGAAAAGGAGCTCCTGTACCCTCTCCAAGCCCATCTCTCTGCACAGTGCAGGGAGTAGGGTGCCCAGGTCTTGTGCCTTGAAAAAGGAGCTTCCACATCTCCCTTGGGACCACCAAGCTCATCAAGACTCCTCAGCATCACGCACCACAGCACTGCACCCCAGACATCTTGGGTGATTCAACTCTTTCTTGAAAGATCTGTTTGAATAGAGAGAACACAGAACTAAAATTGAAGATGAAATTAAATTCAGTTTGCTGGTGTAAGGAGCACCTTTTAGAACGCTCCTGGTAATTTAGGCAGTCAAATATTCTGCTTTTTTGATGCAAATACTACTGGCGGCCTCCTGCTTCCCTTCAAGCACTGCTAAACCTTGTGGTAAAATTTCTCTGGGCAGCAATAAATTAAGAGAATCTGAAGTCAAGCCACCTAGACAGCTCAAATGCCAAATAAAACCTCTGGCTACATTTAGCTCTGTCTTTTACCAAACTTCACATCCATTCATTTTTCATATCAGAAATGGCTAGCCAGTTTTCTTGTCGAGGAATCCACTGAAAACTGCATTTTCTTCCAGGCAGTGTAACTTGAGCAGCTACTCAGGGAAAACCTGCAAGCCTACCTTCCCTTTGCAGCTACCTTCCCCTTGTCTTTACATCCTCAGTAACACCATCATCAACTCAGGTCTCTCTTCAGTGACTAAATCAGCACAAGAGAAGGTGTTCAGCACTTCTGGCTGTAATGTCTGTTCAAACAGCTGTTCTCAGTTCCCTCCAACCTATTTGATGAATCAGTTCCCCCACCGATTTGCTTTGTCAGATAGCAGGCAGACCTGCAAGCTTGAGCCTCACACAGGCTGCCAACCTGCAGTCAGTCCTTTCCAAATGCATGCAAAAAATAACCCTCAGCTGCAAAAAAACTGTCACAAGAAGTGCTGAATTTGGTAATATCAACTGGGAAAATATCCAGACATTTGCACATATGCATGCAAGCTTTAGCAGTGGAACGAGTCATATATATTGCATTGTATGAAAAATTAATAGGAGTAAAATATGATCTGGCTAAAAAACACTGAAAATCAAATAAAATTTCTGAGACCAGACAGAGTTCTCACTAAGACCTTTTAGAAATACTGTATGTTTCTCAAATATAGACAGTGCTATTCTATGCTACCTTCAAAGATGCTCTTGAAGTTTTTTTAATAATTTACTGACCACAGTAACAACATCTTTCTTGGAGTGCTTACAGTTTAATGTGAAAGCCTTCAGAAGAAATAGGAGGAGAAAAGAAACATACAAAGACCATTCATTTTTTAATTTTCTGTGCTAAAACTGGAACAACCTTCTTTTGTTTGTTTTTTTTCCAACATACCATATTTTTCAGAGATTTTTGCATTACATTGAAATGTATTACACAGCTTGCATTTCCAAAACAAAGATACAGCTCTCTCTTTTCTTGGAATTCTGAAAGAATGACTAGATGGAGTAGTTCACACACAGTTATTTTCTTAGCTATTCTTGGCTATTTTCTGCAAAGTAGGAGCATTACCAAACGTGATCCACATATTATATGGGAATTTCTCCAGACCCAGACCACCGGCAGGACTTCCCTCACTTCCCTTGGCTTCAGTCACTTCTGTCACACCAAATTAAATGCCTTTGAAGCAGAGATGGAAGGAGTCAGGCAGTGAGATTGCTACAGCAGCAAAAACATCTCCCATGGATCCATCTTATGTTGCCAAAAGACCCCTTTAGCCAGCCCAGGTTGCCACAGAGGGTTAAGCTTCCTCTAGGAGTTCTGGCAACACCACTCTACTGGGTAAGGCATTTGTGGCACAGCCCCTAATCCTGTTACCACTGGAGTGGAGAGAATGTCCCAGAATGTGGGACACAGAAATTACCATGTCAAGTAGAGACTCCAGTTTCTGTCTCTTCAAATGGTTAATCTAAAATGCTAATAAGGAAGAGCTAAGATAATGTCTCTTCCAGCTATTTTTCCCTCCTTCTCTCCCAGTACATCCATAGACATAGAAGCAGTCTCATGCCCCACCTAGCTGGGTTTCTCTCACTAGCTCACTCCAGCTTGTTCCTACTCTCAGTGAGGTTACCTAACAGTGAGATCCATATATTAAGCATAAATTACACAAAGCAGCAGTTTATTGTCACCTCCTGGATGTCCTGCCTCCCAATTTCATTGAATATCTCTCTTCCTATAAGACACAATTCATAGCAGCATCTGGCTCATCTTTCTGCCTTCAGCTTCAACTTTCTCTGCAGTTCACATATAAATCTCTAAATAAGTGCTTTCTTTTGGGATTTTTCTTTTTTACATGTTTGCCCTATAGAACACACAAATCATAGAAGGTAAAGATGACAAAACCCTAGAAGGTTGTCTGAAGCAATCTGTGATGGAAAATTGTCCCTCATTTTACATCTTTGTTCAAGAGTAATTTTAAATGCTTCAAGGAATAAAAAGCTAAACAATTTAATCTATAAGCAGTTCTGATTTGGACTCAACTTTGCTTCATTTCATCCACTATTTTAGCCATTCTAGAACCAACACTACCACTTGCAAAATCTTCTTTAATATTCCTATATTTAAATATATGCTCAGTAGCATGTAAGATCAGTTTCTTAAAACATGCTGCTAAATTTGAATTCATTCCAGTACTTCTCAGACACTGACTATGTGCAGAGCAGAACTCTTCAGGGAATCAAGGAAAAATTGCCATATAAATAATAAAAATCATGTATGTATTTTCAATCAGGGTAGTTTAAAATATCACTGTTATTTCCAGGAGTTATATCAGAGAGCAGAGGCTGGCACCCATTTCCACTTTTTCTTTGAAGTCTGAAATGAGATCTTGTTTTGTACAGAGTATTCTAATTTCTATGTAGCTGTGTAAGAAGAACAAGTAATTACCTTGGATTTTTGAGGTGCTGGGTGACATTCAAGGCTTTCGAATTAACCAAAACAAACCAAGAGTAATACAAAAGGTTTCCAGATAACATAAGTAAAACTGAATGCAGTTTACTCATCTGTAAGAAGTTTATTTCAGAAAGTTTTTTCATGTTTCTATTAGATTCAAATAATTTGGTTATAAAACCATATAAAGAGCAAACCTAAATCACTTCAGGCAGTGTTTTCACTGGGCAATAAATAATGCCTAATGACAGATCATCAGTATTTTGAGAAATCAAAGGTATTTTTGAGAAATCAAAGTTATTTTGATGTCTTTACTGTTTAGATAGCATTTACTCAATTTTTACATAGCTGATACTACTTTTGCTAAAACTACTAGAAGACTAGTAGGTATTGATCTCTCAATGAAGACCAACACTTAGAAAAATATATAAACCTATTACAAGAAGTGATATATTTTTTACATACTCAGTGACTTTGAAATTGTGTTTTAGGTGCAGTGGCATGAAAATTAATTCACTTATGTGCACTGTGCTATCTATTCACTTACATTTCTGTGCAAAAATACTGAAATATCTCATTAGAGAGATCTCTGTTGATTTATCATCATTGACTTTATGCACCCTTCAGATCTTTTCAATTGGGTGATTTGATTTGCTCAGATAACCTACAGTCTTTTTAATAGGTTTAGGTAAATAGATCTTCCACAAATCTGTCCAAAATCCTGCCAAGGAATGTACATTGCTACTACACAGAGCAACGTCCTGTACAAAAGAAGAAACAACATGAAAAACATGTTAATCTTTAGCCTTGTAACCCAAATGCCTTCGCTGATAAAGGCTATTACAGTGATTTGCCAGAGAGTTGTTTGAGCATGTGGATTTGCTCAGACTGATTTTATTTACTTTACTTTAGAAGTGTGACAGATCATGTTGAGCAAGACATTTGCATCTAATCTGCCCAGAGGTACTATTAAGGACATGTTCTAAAACCCAGAAACACAGTAGAGTCTCTTGTAGCAGTGTTGACAGGAAGGCGTCAGAACTAGTCACACAAAATTACCTACCTTTTTTTAAGTAAGAAATTTTTTTTCCAAACTATTGCTACTAGTTTTAGGTATATAAACAAATGTATTTTCTATACCAGTCTTACAAATCTATATCTTGTAAATCTCTATTTTTTTTCCCATAAAACTAAAATAAGCTGTACAATGTTGAAAGAGAAACAAAGGCTGGGATGTTCTTAAGAAGATATTTGTTTCTCTGCTGCACCTCTTAGAAGAAGTTCTACTCTCAAATTACCAGGCACTGAAATTTTGCAGCGCTAATTAAGAAAGATGGAAACAATGTTGTCAGCTGGTAGGAGTCGTCACAGTGTCATTTAAGCACACTCATAAGGAGGTAGATTTAATTTCAGACTGGCTCATCTGCTCGGCGTGCAGTCTGGTCATCCCAGCAGGTGTGAGAGGTTCCAAGTTGGGTCAATGGAGACAGGAACCTGTGTTGGGTGGGAGTGCTGAAGTGCTGGAGCGTGGGAAGGCTCTGCAGACGGGTCTGGACAGGCTGAATCAATGGGTTGAGGTCAATGGTGTGAGGTCCAGCGAGGCCCAGGAGTGTTACAGCCTGGAAAGCTGCCCTGCGGAAAAGCACCTACACCAGTCAGTGGAATACGAGGTAGCAGTGTGCCTAGGTGCCAATAAATCCAATGGCATTCTGGCCTGTATCAGCAATAGTGTGGCCAGCAGGACCAGGGCAGTGATTGTCCCCCTGTGAGGCCACACCTCAAACCCTGTGTTCAGTTTTGGCCTCTTACCACAAGGAAGACATTGAGGGGCTGGAGCAGGTCCAGAGAAGGAGAACAGAGCTGGGGAAGGGTCTGGAGCACAAGTCCAATGAGGAATGACTGAGGGAGCTGGGGGGGTTTAGCCTGGAGAAAAGGAGGCTCGGGTGGAACCTTATCCCTCTAAAACTGCCTGAAAGGAGGGTGCAGCCAGGTGAGGGCTGGCCTCTTCTCCCAGGCAATCCGTGACAGGACAGGATGAAGTGGCCTCGAGTTGTGCCAGGGGAGGTTTAGATTAGGTGTTAGGAAATATTTCTTCACTGGAGGGGTTGTTAAGCTCTGAAACAATGTGGCCAGAGAAGTGATTTTATCACTATCCCTGGAGGTATCTAAAAGATGTCTAGATGTGACACTAGACATGGTCTAGTGGTGGAGTTGGCAGAGATGGGTTTACAGGTGGACTTGATGCCCTAAAGGTCTTTTGCAATCTAAACAATTCTATTATTATTTTATTTTATTCTGCTCTTTATTCTTAATATTCTACAATTCTTGTTCCTCCATCTAACTGTTAGAAGCATTCAGTACCTAATTTCCATTTCAATGCAGCTGAGAATAGGTTTGTCTACAGTATTTTAATATAAAAGGAATATACATGGTGTTTTATTTGGTTCTGGACATGTAAGATTCGTCATGTAATATAAGCATGAAAGCGAATAACTTTGCATGCTCATTCCTACAAGTTTCTCAAATCCATTATAGTATTTTTTCCAAAGCAGTCTGTTAAATCTAACCACAAAACCATTAAACACAGGAGTATGTCTGTTTCAAATTAATGCAGCAGGTGGGCACATCACAGACAAACCGCAGCGTGGTATTTCCCAAAAGGGAGTATCATTGTCATGAAATAATAACAGGGCTACTGTATAGCTCAAGGAGATAAAAATGGAAGCAGATTTTTGCACAGGTCCCATGCCTAGAAATCGAGTCACCTCCTGTGACAGAAGCCATCATTACGCTGGTAAAGTAATTGTCTGGAATTCAGAAAATGCCTTTCTTTATGTGTTGTAGCCAGGACACTTCTCTAAAAGCTAATTTAATTTCCTCAGTGCTGAGAAACCTTTTTGTGTCATGAATTCTTTTGAGCAAGTTTTTGGTTTGTTTTTTAAGAAAAATACATTATTTTAGTTCTGGAGTTTTTCTTGGGTTTTTCTCTAAGAATGCATGAATGCAACAGCATCTTGCAGAGATAGCGGTTTATAGCCTAAGGTGCTGAAGGAACGTCTCATTACCACATGTTCACACAAAATCTGTCCACTTTGAACAATCTGAGGACCAAAATCAAGAGCAGAAGAAACATAAGGAAGGGGCTTGGGAGTGCCAGGAGCTTGTCCCTGCCCAGATCACAAACCAGTCCCAATAAAGGAATGGAAACCAGGGCTGGACCTTCCAGTGTGCAAATACGGTTCTTCATAAGGCAAATCTGTTAATGAAGTCTGCAGTGCAGGTTAGTGTGGAGATATCTGGCATTCAAACACACCCACAGCCCATTGTTCCTCCTACCCTGCAGAAAGGCTCAGCATCACTCTGGGTCTCTCTCCTCAGCCAGACTGCATTTTCTCAGTGCTGAAATTAATTCATCAAGCACAGTAGGACACTGTTGGGAGGAAGAGAGGAAGAACCTGGCTGACCTCAGGTTGTGGCAAGGAATTGTTCAGGCACAGGCATGCAGGAAGCCGCTGCCCAGAGCTGGAGTCTGGGAAGAGAGCACCACGTCCAGTGTAGGTCGTGGCTTAAGTCCCAACTCAGTCAAAAATAGGCACAAATTTGCAAAACCTGCCAGCTTAGCAGCTTCATTGACTAAGTGAAAACTACACCCATCACAGATGGATTTACTATGATACTTGCTGATTCTCATAAACCTTAATTTCCCTTCCTAAAGAGTTCTGGTATGGGCAGTTTCCAGCAGTGAGGCCTGTATTGTTATCAAGACCATAACCTGCTCTATATTAATTTTTTAAGAGGTTTGGGGTATTTTCAGTATACATGATGGTGTGTACTTTGGAAATATTTGTGCGTGACAAAATTTTTGTGTGTTTATTGGAGTTTTTAAAAATTGTATTATCTCTGTGACCCTGAGATAAGGTCTTTTTCACATGTCCTTTTCTGTATTTTTTAGGAGACCCTGAAAGCTTTTGACCGGGAAGTAAATGAATTTGTGGACTATATGTTTGGACCTCGAGGTAAGCTGCTCCACTTACAGCCCTTCAAGGAAATAATACTTCTAGAAATTACCACCAAAAAACTTCTAATAAATTTGCTGAGTAACTTCTTATTGAAAAATGTAAACTAGGCAGAATCACAGTATTATCAGGAAGACAACATTATTGCAGCAAATCTATCAATGCAATGATTTGTGATTCCTTTGTTTCTGAGAATATCAGAGAAATTCAACTTTACATACTAATGTGGAATAAAAAGCCTGAAAGCCTAGACCTTTCTGAAAGTGGAAGATCTGGTTTGGGACTGATTGTCATTCATAACTCTGTTTAGTTCAGCTACTTACTGAATTGCCTAATTCAGAAGGATGCTTGGAGCAAAAGCAACCTGCAGGATCACATCCAAAATTTAAAAAAAACCAGTAGATTGGGTGTGAGAACAAATATATCTTTTGACTTCCTATTAGTGCTTTCTGGAACAGTTTGGACAAGAGTAACTTAATGTAGGTTGGAGGTGCCTCATGCTTTGTTAGCATTGAAACAAGTAAGTCAAAGAAAATCCAAACCTAAAATAGGACTGCAGATGAGCATGAAGCATCAAAGTCAGGGCAAAGAGAGCCAAGCAAATACAAGAAAGGGGTGAGACAGGACCTTAGACAGGACACCATCTTCAGAGTATGCCCCTGCAAGGGCCACCTTGCTGGTGATAGGGCTGGGTTTAATTTCAGGAATTGCCTTGAAAACTTTTACCCACAGTTAAATCCAGAGGTGCTGTTTGTGGGGATGGATGCATGATTATGTCACAGTAATGTTCTCCATGTCACAGGAACATTTCTTGCTTAATTGGAAGGAAAAGGGAAGGATGTGGTGTTCCTAAACACAAGAAATTCTAGTTTTTCTTAGCTGGCTAGCTGGCTTCAAAATCTTTTCCATCATGTCTACAGTAGATGTGAAGTTTGAAAGAAAGATTTCCAGGGAAGAAACACTGAACAGCTTGGGAACTGCAGCAGAAGTGGTTAAAGCAGAATAGGTTTTATTAATGGGTTCTACGATACTACATTTTAATATTAACAAAGAAATATGATCAGAAGAATAAAAGCACTGCTTTTTGGTGTTTTGGTGTTTTGTTTTGTTATGGTGTTCTATTTTTTTTTCCCAAATGTACATGATGTTCTCTTTCATTCCTCTTTCCTTGTTGGTCCAGACAAATTGTCTGAAGGAGTTGATCCAATAGCACAGAGATCCCTTTGGGCTTTTAGAAAGCCCTTCAATTAAACAAGTATTATTGGTATTGCTCGCCAAGTACATCACCATCCTTCTCCAGACATCAGTGCTGAAGATAGCTTTATTTGTCCATGCCTCTGCACTCTGATCTTTAATTTAACTGGTGGTGTAATGATACAGTATCATACATTTCCTGAATGGCACATCTCCCTGTAGTGTATTCATCCACATAAATAATTCACATAAATAATTCACATGAATAATTCACAATAAACTGCAATCAGTTTTAAATCGAATGACCCCACAGATGAATATATAATGAATTTGAGAGCTTCCCCAAACAACTAAACCCACAAACCATTCCTCCTCTGTCTCTCTACTGATTTTAATCCGCAGTACACACTTCATTTAGCATCAAGATGGATTAAAAGGATGGATAACAGCACTCTATTATTTAAAAAAACAATCCCCTATTTATTGTTTATATTTTAGGTAGTAACTCCTGAAATACTTGTATCACTGTGCACTGTGTCTGAGGGCTCTAGAAAAGACAGAAAGCCTCGGTCTAGTTCCCAGAGGCATTATCTGTCACACTGGGAGCACCAGGTTAACACAAGCTGCAGTACTGCCTGACTAGAATGAGGGACAGGCTATCAGAGATCTGAATTTGATTTGTAAATATTGGCCTGTTTTGTTCCTTCATTCACTGGTATCAGCTGGGCTTTGTAGACAACTTTACCTCCGTGTTTGCTTTGGAATGAGTCATTTAGATCAGGGAACAGCAGCCATATACCTGCCCATTGGTTTTATCTTTTAATAAGAGGTGGTCTTACAATTTAGTGTTGGTCCATATTGTTCTTATGCTCAAGGAAAATTGAGAATGAGTGAAATAGCAATTTTCATCTGTAAGAGATAATTTTTCTAGGGTAACCTTTCATCTGCAGAGTATTGTTTGGTGTTATGCAAAATTAAGTAATATTGAATTGCAGGAGCTAAATCTAGTTAACTGGTTGTTCTATCTGTGAAAGAAACAGAAGTGGTCAATAAGAGATGTAGTTAGTTGAAGTTATGATAAAGTAAAAAGCACTTTTCCTGGATAGACTAGGATCAGTAGCAAGGCACTGGGGCAAACCATGTACCCTCTGCACCTTAAAAAGGACTGAATCCACTCAAATACTGACTGGCCAAAGCTATACAGAAACTTGAATCAAAACGTTTCTAAACCTCATTGATAAAAGCCTGATACGTTTCAAGAGCCTGGGAGGCCTGCCACTCATTTAAAAGGAGCCAGGATTTCACCCCAAGGGTTTGGCACATCCTGGCCAGTGACCATGAATGAGTTTATTCACGGAGCGATCAGAGCTTGTGGACGCCTGCTCCTCCCCCTGCTGTAGTCCAGTGCTTTCCCACTGCGACGTTATTCACTGCTTTGGTCTCAATTTCAGATACTGGGCAAGTTCAATACTGTAAAAATAATCCTTACAGCGAACTTTGTAGTACTTGAACATAGAGATTTAACTGTCAGTCAACAGAAATACTTTTCATCTCTTGTTCTTCTGATAACTTCTTTTGAAATACATTCCCTTTCCTCCCCCTTCTTGACACATAAAAACCTCCCTCCACTTGTCATTCAGGGATAAGTGGAAGTGGAAACAAAACAGTCACGTTCCTTGGCTGCCCTTTATAAGCCACTTTCTGCCAGAAACTGTCTTACTATTCAAGGTATTGAGGTCGTGGTGGGAAATATTCAGGAAGGGTACATGTTTTAACAATTTCTCTTGAAACTGAATACTATAGAACTTAAAAATACTTGACATGCTGACCTGAACAAGCACACGTCCTCTGCTTTTGTGTGGATCAGCCCACATGCTTGTGGCAACTCACAGCAGAATTAAAACTTTCTGAGGGGCAGAATTTATTCTGTGTAGTTTGATTTGTATTCGGAACTCTTCTGAATGTTTTTCCTCTGAGCAAACATGCAGTTTTGTTATCTGTGGATGCCAATTTGCCTTTGCACCATGTGTTGCAATCCTCGGATGGGAGACCTTTCCTTACACAGCAGTCTTGCTGACATGACTGCTTTTTACATCTTCATTTAGGATACCATTTAAATAAATTAAATCCTTATGCTCCTGAAACACACACTCCTAAGGTATCAACACTTAAACACTCAACCTTTACCTCTCCTGTGACTCCTGTGTCATGTTGAGAGCCCATAAGGGAACAGAATCTCTCCTAAAATATTCATTCCAGTGCTTCACAGATGGCTTGTGAGCTTTAAGAGATTGTTGGAAGTGTTTCCTTCTCACACTGAGGTGATCCTAATAAGCACCGAGATCTGAAGACAAACAACAGGCGTTCTGGCTTGGTAACACACAACAAAGCAAGGCTGCCATAAAAGGAAGGATTGTGCTGTTGTTGACTGCTTAAATCCTACATCTCTCTGCTCCTAGACATTTTTGGGAGTCCAAAAGGGAGAGTCAAAAGCAGGAGAGCATTGGATTTCTGAAGCAGTGGTGGCTTGTTTGAAAGTCTTTCCTGCAATAGGGCTAACAGTCCTCATGGAATCCAAATTCAACAAATGAATGTTCCAGCCACTGTGATGGAAGCGAGAGCGGAAGCAGAGGAAAAATGTCATGAGAAAGGAAACTGGTGTTCAAAGCCTGGCTCACATGCAGGTTTCTCTAACATTTGTAGAATTTCACTTTATACACACCTGTAAGCATGTATTTCTGAGGAACACGTTGTTGGGAATAATACAGTACAGCAAAATTACAATCAATTACTAAATGTTTGGGCACATTTACTTGGTGCATCATCCATTGCCCAGTCTTTTCCAATTTCTACACAGGCAGAAAACCTGTTAAATGTTTTTTTTTTCATGCACTGTGAATAGCTTTTCTATTGCAATTTTTAACACAAGCCTGGCCTTTGTAAAAAAACAATCTAAGTAATTTAAAACATTTTCCAAGAGCAAAAACATCTGTCTAAGAGCAGGAAGAACCACTTTCTGTGAGACCTGCACAATGACTCCTCACTGACTTCTGTCTTCAGTTACTCCATAAGTCATCCTAAAACCTAGCTCTGATGCCCCCCTGTTCTTTACATAGGTAAATGGCTAAAGAATGTTGCTATGGAAAATTGACCGTAAATTTTGCTCCATCTTGGAAAAAGAAAAAAGAAAGCACACCCCTTTCACTCATGACATCCAGTTGGTGATTTGAAAACAAAGAAGTGGTGCCTCCAGCTTGGCATCTGGGATTAGGCTTTGCTCATATACACTGAACTATCTGATTACTGCCAATGGGATTACTTGTGTGAATAAGGCAAGCAGGATTTGACCTTAATATTTCATTTCAGGACCATGCAAGTGGGACAGAAACTGTGAGAAAGCAAGCCCTTGCCCAGCCAAAAATCTTTGATAAACATCGAAGTAAATGTTTGCCTATTGCTTTTCATATTTAATATTTTGGAAATATTAATAATATTTCCCCTTGTATGAACATTTTCTAGTCAATGTTATATACTTTCCTACCTGTATGGCAAGTGCAGAATTAAAATAACACGTGAGCTGGCAATATTACGTGCATACTTTGTATTTAATACTATCTACAAATTTCTGCTGAGCAGATTAAGGTAGAATTTAAATAAATATTAAGCCAAAATATTAAATAACTTTTTTTTTTAAGCATATAAGAATGGGGGTTTCCCTTTCATTTTCTCTTTACTATTAAAATTGGGTGATTTAGGTGACCTTAAGTTGTTAGGGAATTCCATGCAGTTTTCAGCCCACATTCTCTGAGACTTAGCATGCAGTTTTGGTAACTTGAAAGCAATGGATTGCTCTTGTGAGGAAAGAATGGCTGATTCCATCTCATGCTTTTAGCAGATTGTCTTCATGATGTGTTCTGCCTTATCTTACCATAGCTTTCTTAATTGCCAGATCTGTGTGTTTCCTCTTTTAGATGCCAGGGTTAGAGGATGGTTCCTTTTGGACTCATACCTTCCCACGTTTTTCCTTACTGGAGCATATCTACTCTGCATATGGCTGGGCAACAAGTTCATGAAGAACAGGCTTCCTTTCTCTCTCAGGCCTCACCTCATCGTGTATAACCTGGGCATCACACTGCTCTCCTTCTACATGCTCATAGAGGTAAGTGCTCTTCCAAGCAGCAGGGCTAAGGAAGGTGACCAGGATGCAGCTTTTAGCAGAAATATCTTAGGGGCAGCTGGTTTTTCTAGGAAAGTTTAAATCAACAGCAAAATCAACTTATTATTAAAAAGTCCTTTGGCATCTTAAATCTTGGCCTGTTTTGATCGTGCTTCCTGATCTACAGTCCACACTAAGGACAGCTCTTTGCTGCCAGGACCATGTCTACAAGCATAAATTTGAAACTGCAACAGCCACGCAGCTCAAACGTGCCTATACCTTGTCCTTCAGCACCCATGAAAATGCTATAGATTGGCTTTTATCCCTATGACCATCTGTGGAATGATTTTTCCAGGCCCATGCTTAAACATGAATAGATTTATAGATGAGAGCAAGTACTGATTTATTTATAGTATTAGCGTATAAATATTGGTGTTATTTTTCTGCCCTTGTGACTAAGAAGCTTTCCTCATACAGTAGGACGGTAAAAACAGATGTTAAAAACTTACCACTTCATCCAAATGCAAGGGCTGTGGGGCTTGGAGGCTGAATATGGCCACACAGGTTATTTCCCAAGTACTTATCCGAAAAGAACGTGCTCATATAATTCAGGATCCATTTAGAACCAGAAGAGAGGTTTGAATGCATTGGATGATTTTGCAACAGCAGAGGATTCAAACAGTGCTCTTCAGCAGACGTGTGCTTTTTCCCTCTCCAGAGGGAAACAGAAGCCAAGTCACAATTTGGATATTATTTGGGACCTGCCCATTCTCAGCCTTTTGATAACTGCAGTACTTTTAATATTAAGGTGTTAACGTACATTGCTTGACACCCTTAATAACAAACACTAGAAGAAAAGACACACAAAACTTCTTTTTTTGAAGAAGTGACCCTGGGCATGAGAAGGCCAGGCTGAAGAGTGTGCTTGATTCCATGGTGTGGGCTGACACTGCTCTGTTGCCTGCACAGGCTCACAGCATTTCTCATTCCTGGGGCTCTCAGCCACAGTTTCCACCTTATTCTCTTGGTTGGACAAGAAACTTTTCAGAAGCCAAACATGACACCCAAAGTCCTGGTCAATGCTCCAGTTGGCTTCAGAGGCTGCTCTGGTTGTCTGGGAGTGCAGGATAAGGTTTAAAGCAAAGGAGAAACCAGCTGGAAGGTTTGATGACTCCACAGTGATTGTCTTCCAGAATTCAAATTAGTACTTTGATGTTTAAATCCCCATTTTGCTTGAAGGTATGCAGATAACCGGTGGCAGTAGCAGGACTCAGCAAAAAGGATTAACTGAATAGAAAACAATACTGCTGCCCCCTTTCCTTTCCAGTCTGATTTGGCCTGCCACAAGTAAATAAATGGAAGAACAAAGAAAATTTTAGCAGGCCTCATTGGCATGTATGAAACAAATTTTGTTTTAGCCACCTTCACATCCTAGTAGGAACTGTATTTAGCCACCTCCTGTTCAGCTGCCTTCCTGCTCCTTCCTTCCTGAGGCTAACTTTGCTGCAGACTGTCACTGAGTTGAGTTAGTCCTCAGATTAGTCCTCTGAGACTCTGATTCTAAGGCTGGAGGCTGCTGATTTACACCTCCCAGATTGCATCTGGGCATGGCTGGCAGTGCCAGCTCACAGCTCCACATTCTGCAAATTTGGGAACACAGGGAACATGATGGTTGGTCTGCACTGCCAGCTGTTCTACTGCAGATTTCACTCTCAGCTCTGGACTGTCAGCCAGGCTGGTTTTACGTTGTACAAAACACACTTCCATAATACTGGCTCTGTATTTTCTCTTAGTCTACTTCCCTGGCTCCTATCACAGCTCCTGCAAAGGAGCAGAATGGAAGTTAATATTTGCAGTCCTGCCTGAGGTAGCCTGCACATCCCTGCTGAATAAAAACAGGCAAATGGGAGAGCAGAAATAATCTTCAGTATCAAATAACGTCATGGTGATTCAATATTTCAAAATTTCCAAAGCTTCTCTCTATGCCCCTTATTCTCTCAGTCTCTTGTGGACAATAAGCTCTTTAAGGGAAGAGTTACCTATATTTAGCACATTCTGCACAGTGGTTCCTTATGTAAACACAGTTGATCCTTCCAGTGACTGTGATCCGGGATCAATTCCTGGTTAGACACATCTACAACTGTTGTTTTATTCCTCCATCCTCTCACTGTACCTAAATCCCTCTGGTCTCTCTATTGGGGAAAAATCACAAAATAAGAAGTTCTTCGATAGAGAAAAAAAAACATTCCCCCCCACCCACACCCACCAAAGGAAACCATAACCAACCATCTTTCTTTGTTTTGTTTGTAAGGTGCCACACAACATTTCTTGCCGTAGCTCCAGAATTTAAGAGATGCTTCTTAGGCATTCCAAAGGAAAAAAAAATCTCATTCACAAGAAAGGGTGTGTCTCCAAATACAGCCTGTCCCACAAGTCGAGAAACGTGGTAAACCTGCTGGTGGGGGTACCTGTTCCTCAATTCTTCATCTCCTCACCCTCATCTCCTGACTGGTTACAGCTGGCCCTTCATGACAGTGGATTTGTGAAGCCTCAAGGCAAGAAGATGAAGGTTACAGTAAAGAGTCATAACAAAAGGGCTGTTTTTGAATCTCCAAGGGCAGATTCCTCTTTTGAGCCAGAGCTCCATGCACTGCACCATGGGCATGAAGTATCTGGGCGCTGATTTTATCTCTGAGCTTTGAGGTCAACCAATCTGCAAAGCACTTGGAGGAACAGCTCCAGGACAGCTCTAAGATGTGCCATTAGCATAAGGTCAGATACCCCTACGATCCCCAAGGACAAGGTCTAAAGATAACAGCTCTGCCCAGCTGCCCTCATCCCACTGACATATCTCAAAACTTTTGAGTCGAGAGAGTTACATGCCTCTGAAGGCCTCCCAGAAGGGCAGCTTGTTGGACCTTTATTTAGAGTTCTGAGTTGGGTAAATCAATTCTCCTGAAATTGTCAAAGATGCTCACTTTCCCCCGTTGAATATGATAGACAAGTTGGCACTTGGGTTTGGAGCATGCTTTTTTCAAGTGCCTGAAGCTTAGACATAAGTCCTGTGCTTAAACTGGGCAGGCTGCAGGTGGGATGCTGAGGAGGCAAAACACAATTCCTTCCACTCTTGCTGCTATCAAAGAAACCCCCATCAAAATTTGTTATTGTTGTTTACTTTTCTGTACCAATAAGTGGTCATAGACCCAGATCAACTACTGATCCAACAATTTCTAGAATATTGTCAAATTCTCTATAAGGAAAAACAGCCAGCACCTTTTTACTTTAACAAAAATCAAAACTTTTGACTATTTCCCTTAAGAAATACATGCATTTCTCTGCACAAATCTTTGTTAAGATGCTAAAATTACCAACCATGAGCAGTAAACCAGCTTACTGTAAAAAAAATCACATCTCTGCATATTTTAAAATTGTTTCATGTGCTTACAAACCACACTTCAGGGATGCAACCTGAGGCACCAGAGGCCAAACTCATAAGTACAGTGATAAATGAAAATTGGAAACACAAAAGACTGGTGCTGATCTCTGAATTCTGAAATTACTCAGGTGAGGATACTCTCTCTCTCTCACTAATAAGAATAGACATAATCTCTGCCACAGTCCTAGGCTGCTTTCCCCAGCAATAAGTATCACCTCTGCCCTATTTAAATCAAATCTCAGCTGGTCATCAAGGTCTCACCCAAGTCCTTCTGTTGATCAGGCACTGAGAAAACCAGGACACTAGCACCATTTGGGCCAGATTAAAAAGGAGATCTAGAGCTATGTGTCATTAGCAGAGGGGTGGCGTGATGTCTCAAGCTGCCTGTATCCCCAGGTAGCTTCTCAGACTTAGTACAAATCCATGGGATTTGTAAGCAAGCAGCCACATCCATGTGGGGAAGCAGGACTTGTATATGAGGACCCCTCATCTCAGAGCAAAGGGAAAAGAGCAGAACTCACAAGTATTGCCAGCTCAGTGCATTAACCTTTCTAGAGGAGCCAGAAAAAAAAAGTCTTCTACCTTGCAGGATTAACTAAAATAATAAGCAGTAAATCAACTGCATTTTGACTGCTAGGAGTTGAAAATTCATCCCATATTAAGTCCAGTTTCTGAATTATAGCCATAACTTGCATATTCATAGATGCCAAGGTGGTGTGAGGATTCCCAGCAGTGCCAGAACAATCAGGGCCATCAGCCACCACTTTTAGTCCTAACCACTGCAACTGAGATTATAGCTCACATATTACTAGAAAGTATAATGCCTGAATTAGCCATAATGGGGCAAAACAAAAGGAACAAATAAAAAATAAAAGGAGCACTTAGACTCTGTTCTATTCCATCATTATAATGGCTCGCCTCAGAAAGACTTGCTTCGTATCTGTGCAAGTGTTAAAAAGATGTTAAAAAGCTTGTGTAGGACAAGTCCTAAGTAAACCTTTAAGGGTGCAGATGATGGGGAAAGGAGAAAAAAAACCTAACCACTTGGAACTGTCCCGGAATTTTACTATGGAAATCCAACTTCAACATAATCTTGCTTTTGGTGATTGTTTAGTTTTTAATTTTTTTTATAAGATTGTGATAAATTATTGTTTATTCCTTCATTAATTGTTCAGAAGTTAACGAATCTAAATTAAGTACAGAAATATTGAAAGATTCTAGATCCATCAGTACTGGCACTTGAGGTGAAGGCTTCGTTTGAAACAATTATTTAGTACTGGAAGATTATTTGTACCTTAGGGCAGCAAGAGAAAAATAACAATAATAAAGTGAGAAACCAGAAGAGATCAGGTGCACTTCTCTATCATTTGAAGAAAAGGAGAAGTGGGAAAAAGAAAAACCTGGAGAGCAAAAGGTCACCAAGAGTGCATTGTAAAGCAGTAAAATGTAAGGACAAGAGCAAACAGCTGTTCTGATCAAGTAAGAACTCTGTGTGAATGGAGTTAAATTACCAGGTGTTCTTCTATCTTAATTGAATATTTTCTTTGGAGAGCTCAGGAGCTGACTTTACTGTCCTTGCCTGCTGTTACTCCAGCTGGGCACGTTGTTCTCACATCTCAGTTTTCATCCTCTGTGTTCTCCTTGTCTTTCAAACATCTTTCTGAGCTCTGCATTTCAGTAGAATGTTTAACCTGGTCATTGAAAAAGGCAGTGCTCTGGTTCTCTTGTGCACATTCGACCAGAATTCAGTAGAACCTTATTGGAAATCAAGAATAAAACTTCATATGATGAGGTTTTTCATATGTGCACAGCTTCTAATACCACACTGGTACCACAAAATATGATAGGGGAGCTGTTCAGAACAGATGTAATCAAAGACCCACGGAAAATAAACCTAGACAAGATTTCTTTTAGCCTATCCCATTATCCCAGACAACAACAATACTCAAAGTAATTACCATAATAATAATTACCATAAAAATAATTACCACAATTCATACCTGATTTCAAGTAATTTTGAAGTCATAATTATCTAAACTTCACTTGGGAAGTGGCTCCTATTTTTTTGTCACCATGTTATGAACTTTCTGACCTAAAAACAGGAAGAAAGCATAGGACTACATATTTCATCCACCCTGGAATAACCAGTATCCTTTTAGCTGCAGTGCTCCAGTTGGAGGAGACATTCCTACTTAGGGTGCAGCTGTATGTTTTGCAGGTCAGGATAGCAAACTCCAGTTGGTATATTAAAGAATTAAGATAATCTTTTTGGGGAGACACCATGAATGCGATTTTTTGACCTCTAACCAAACCCATGGAGAGCTGGAGAGCCTCACCAGGCAGCAGCCTGAAGCACACTTTTCACAGTTCTGTCCCCATGAAAAATATCTCAAATGCATCGTGAAGAGGAACAACAAAATATTTCCCCTGTGACAAATCTTGTGGGGTGTTTCCTATTTTCCTATTCAGCACCTGGATTTGTTTGGCGCAACACCACCACTGAGTTTTTTACATTTGGAGAAACCATGGTACTAACCAAGTCACAGGGGTGAGACATTCTGGAATCTCCCAGTCCTGGGCTGAACCATCAAGCCCACACTGTTTCTCTAGAGGGTTTATAGTCATTCCAGACTACAGCTTATCTGAGATCTTTGAGGCACAAAGGCATCAATCTGGAAACACAGGCTGTTCTGCATCTCAGCTATCCATCCAAAATTTGGGATTATAACACAATTCTTAAAGTCTTGTCTAAAGGTAGGCAACCTCTATAGAGAGATATTCTTCAGTAAATACTATTTGCAGAGAATTTTACAATTTAATGTTTTAGTGAAAAAAAAAAAAAAACACCTTGAAGCTTTCTAGGTATTTTTTAAGACTTATTTAATGACAAGTCAAAGATGACTAGTGGTACCTTCCTCTTTTCATTGGGTTATCATGTAAAAGTGTGATGGCCTCAGCAGCCTTGTGTGTGCTTCACTCCAGCCTCTTGGGTATAGCAAGACAGTTCAGATGTTGCATTCTTGTGGAAGTAGGTCATATTACAGGCAAGGAGCTGATTTCTCCCTTACAAAACCAAAAAAAGAAAAAACGTGTGATTATTAGTATCTGGTCTCTGTTTTTAGATACCAATGGTCTTCTCAGTCATCTCATTCTAAAATTCATTTAAGATAAAAAAGAAAATGTAATTTGTCTTTCCTTCCTGAAGCGACTCCTTTTCCTTGGGATGTTTCCATCAGGTAGCTGCTTTTAGGACTATCTTGTCCAAGTCTATAGTGAAGAGCTGCCATTCACATGGACTAGCTAGTCTCCAGTGGTCAAAGGAAATAAATGATTCACAGCATTGCAAGTGAAGCCCTTCTTTGTGCTACATAGGTAGATTAATCTCCTTTACTTAGTCTAGTGAGACTTCACTTGCTGGAGAATAGTGGTCATATCAATTTGTTTTAATTGAATTTAATTGGTCTGAGGGCTGGAGCGCCTTAGAAAATCCAGTGAAACACCCCACCCATAACATCTTGCTCTGTTTTTTTTCAAAAAGAAGAAGGCTGGTGCTCATACTCATGGTCTGAACTTTTAAGTGGAGTTTTAATTACTTGAATACTAACTCCATTATTCATTTTTAGCTTTTCTTCTTAATGGTAGACAGATCATGTACTAGATAGACCATTTCAGTGGGAACAGACCCACAGCAACCACCTAATCCAACTGCCTGACTGTTGCAGGGCTGACCAAAAGTTAAAGCATGCTGTTAGGCCATTAACCAAATACCTCTTAAACACTGACAGGCTGGGAGCATCAGCCACCTCTCTAGGAAGCTTTTCCCAGGATTTCACCACCCTCTCAGTAAAGAATTGCTTCTTAATGACCAGTGTAAATCTCCCTTGGTGCAGCCTGGAACTGTTCCCACACATCCTA
>PYHW01010670.1:1087692-1100974 GCA_013186435.1 Turdus rufiventris
AGACCTGCTACCAAAATGTCTTGTGCTAAGGTGCATCTGGCTCATTTGGCACCATTGAGTGAGCTGCTTACCTTCCATACCATTGAGAGCCGATAGGAAAGTCATAGCCTAGGATCACCAGGATCCCTTAAAAATTACTCAAAAAAAATTCCAAATTTCCCCACTAACTTTTTTTTTTAAATTAGGAAGTTAGCCAGAAATCTTGAAAATCATCTTGCAAAGCAGAGGACTCAAAACTCAAAGTGAATTATTTTATTTTCCTTAAAGGAGACACAGTAGTATGTAAGGCACCTACAATAGAGAATAGAAATGTTAAGCTATAGAAAAGCTGACATAAAAGACTGAGGTTAAAAAAAGTCAAAAAATATCTCCAGTCTAAGCTTCTGGCTTTTAAAATGCAGACACAAACCAGAGGGAACTCTTCTTACTCTTCAAGTAAAATGACTGGGGAATAAGCAAACAGAATGACCTGGAAAATCTGACATTTTTAGAATCAGGGAAGAATGAACAAAAAAAATTAAAACCATGCAGGCAGGCAGAGTGGTGTTCTCACCCCAAAGCTTCCTCTCCATTTGCATGCTGACCATCTGTAAGGAATTGCAGATTTAATTAAAAAATTGTAATGTTGAAAAGAAATATTGATCCTTATGAGCCTCTAAGGGTTTTGTCATCTCATTTTCTGACATGGAACCTTTGAATGAAATAATTGGAAAAAAAACCCAAAACCTTGAGATTCTACCAAACACTTCTTGGACTCTTTTGGTTCTCTGACCACTTCCCTGGGGAGCCTGTTCCAGTGCCCAACCACCATCTAAGTGAAAACATTTTTACTAATATTCCACCTAAACCTCCCCTGACTCTGCTTCATGCTGTTCCCTTGGGTTCTGTTACAGGTGACAAGAATGAAGAGATCAGTGCCTCTCCCTTCTCTTCTCCTCAAGGCCCTTCACCATCCTCAGGGCCCTCCTTTGGATGCCCTCTAACAGCTTTATGTATTTCTTGCATTGCAGCACCCAAAGCTGCCCCTAGAACTGGAGGTGAGGCTGTCCCAGCTCAGAGCAGAGCAGGACAATCCCCTCCCTTGCCCAGCTGTGATGCTGTGCCTGATGCCCCCAGGACAGGGTTGGCTCTCCTGGCTGCCAGGGCACTGCTGACTCGTGTTCAACTTGCCWTGGACCRGAACCCCCAGGTCCCTTTCCRTGGGGCTGCTSTCCAGSCTCTCATTCCCCAGTCTGTACATCCAGRGTTGTTGTGTTCCAGGGGCAGGATCCCGGTTTGTTACCCCAGGGCCCRCTCCACATGTTACCCTCCCAATCCTCTAGAGGTGCAATTAGTTTCCTAATCTGCACAATGTCAGGAGAATYTGGAGCCCACATAAGCATTAGGTCCACTTTTTCCTTTGACTTTTGTTTTTCTTTCTGTTTCTCTTGTAGCTGTCTCTGGAGCTGTTCTATTTTGAAGGACAGTAGTAACTTGGTTGCTTTCCATCTCAGTTTTCACTTCTTTTTTCTCTTTAACATTATCTTTTCTGTAGTGGCTGGCAGCTTCTGGACAGGTATCTAATATTTTGCAAATAATCACTTTCTTTTTCCTAGCCTTTATATGGCCCCTAGCAACTTACAGATTTCCTCCACAGCTTTCTAACCACACCAGTTATCCTGAGCCCATTTGTCTGAGAACTTAGGACTTGGACTTCTTCCATGCTTTTGTAAGGAGTCAGTGATACTGCGTGCACACCTGCTGACTACACTGATTTTTGGCAAATGCAAGTTTTAAGGTCACTTAACAAATCACTGGCAAAGGTATAATCAAAAACAGGTTTAATATAAAAGTGAAAGCACAACAGGGTTCTTTGCCAAGGTTCACTCTACTGCTTACCAGATGATGAAAAAAGGCAAACAAAAAACCAGTATCTATCAATCAATCCAGACCAAAAATATCCCCAGATTATCTCCATGGAGGACTCCTGGAGCAGCTCCTGGCACCTTCCTTCCTCAGGATTTTACCCAAGACCTGCTGAGCAATCAACCATCCCTCACTGCTGACCTTTATTACACAAGGAGACAAGACACAAAAGAGATTTTTCAAAAGCCAGTCCACTGTAATCATATACAAATCAGTACAGTTGTAAGATAGACTAATAATAATATTTTAAATTGCGTATTTTCCTCGCAAATTTCTGTGAATCAACATTTTAACTATTGCAGCAGATAACTTTGAGATCAAATTTCTTCAGCAAAGCAGAAAAATGAGTTGGTTGTAAAGGAATGTGTTTGTTTCAGTTGTTACCTAACAGTTATCTATAAAACACTCATTTACTGTATTGTCTGCACTGTATGTATGTATTGCCTGTATATACTGCATTATCTCTCTCTGCAATTTCTATGGGCTATTTTGGACACCTAAAACATCTAAATTACAGAGACAGTTATAGAATTTGAATTCAGAGGAAAAACAGTAGGAGACCCTGATTTTCCAGGTTTCAAAGCATTTTAATGGGAATTTATAATAAGCATTCTAGACTACTTTCTAATCCTCCAGATATTATCAATAATCAGTTTTTAATGTATTTACTCTAGGAAATAATTCAGTTTGATCACTGAGAATGTCTCTGCTCCACTTTTGTATGGACTGTCACAGATTCAACACAGGACTACTTTTCAGTGTGAACTAGAGGGAAAAGTCATCCCTTCTGCGCTGACATGCATTATCCCTGTGAATGTAGCTCCAGAGCTGCAAGCAACCCATTTCTCTCAGCATCTTGCAATTCTGCTTACAGCATAACACTTCAGTGCCTTTCTCCCACCCTCTCTCTCTGCAGTGTCTGTAGAGGGTGAGAAAGACCCCAGAACATGAGTTGATCAGTTTATCCCCAAACTTTGCACTTATTTGAGAATAAGCAAGATCTTTTCAAAATCAATGGACTCTACATAGCGCTTATAAGCAAGAGATGATGGTCCCTCTTCCACAAGGGCTGCTGAGTGCTTTAGGTGGCTGTTACTATAAAAATATTCCATATCGAAAACTACCATATGGTTTTCTAGAAAGCTGCTCTGTCTCAGTGTGGCACTCTGATATTTCATTGCTTCCCTGTGTGACATGTGCAGAATCTAAGAAACTGCTTGTGTGACTATTCACATCTCCATTCAGCACCATGCCTGCTCTCCTTCACTTCCTCCAGCATTTAACAATGTAGGATAAAGAGACACGTATGGCATTAGGAAATATTTCTCCATTGCACTACTTTGCATTTGCCTTCTATTTGCGTGGCAAATTGATTTTTTCTCAAGAACAGCTTTGCACAAGTAGCTGTGTTAAGGTCTGTTCGTACTGCTTCAGGACAAAGATACAATATTCCAGTGTTTGCTTTGGAGCAAGGATTTGGAGATGCATTAAGTAATGAGAGATTTTAATGGATGCCTTGAAGGCTCTAAATGCAGAGAAAGAAAAAAATGCATCATTTCATATATCCAGCTTAACCCATGCCTTGCCCCTTTCAAAATGCAGGATATTAGCAAGTTGTCTGGTCCAAGAGCATCAGTTCATGGAAGGAGTGGGTACCCACCAATAAGGACAGAACAACTGCAGGGGGAAAAGCCATTCCATCTGTTCACAAATGTAACTCCTCTGTTTTCTGTTCCAGCTCATCCTTGCCACATGGGAAGGCGGCTACAACTTGCAGTGCCAGAACCTCCACAGCGCAGGGGAGTCTGATATCCGGGTGAGAGACAAAAGCAGCTCAGCCTCAGCATCCTTTCTGTTTTAACCATCTTTAACTGTCCCAGGACAGACCCTGAGCTCTGATAAAATATCTCTGCTCTAGAGGAGGATATATTTCATTGCACTGAGTATCAAATTTAGATTTTTTTCAAAAGAAGCATCTGGCTGAAAAATCTGTTCTGTGTCAAGAAAATGGTGGCACCCTTAAAATAAACCAAATAACCTCAAAACGAAACAAAAACCCACTCACAAAACTGCACCTTTGCAAAAAAAAAACCCCAAATAATTAGAAAACCCTTCCTTAAAGTTTATATTTCTTAAATTATATTTTGATCATTATATATTTACAGAATTACTTAAAATGTGTGATTTTTATACAAAACTGCTTCATTGAAAAGTGAAATAAAATTGAAGACAGAGGTCATGCTACTCCCTTAAAAGCATATTAATGCCTTCTGGGAAGTTGCATGCCTAGAGAGTGAAGTAGTACAGTAATATTTAAGCACTTGTATGGACAGATATTGATCTCTTGCTCCTTTGCTTGTACAGGTAGCCAAGGTGCTGTGGTGGTATTATTTTTCCAAAGTAATTGAATTCATGGACACTATCTTCTTTGTACTGAGAAAGAAAAGCAGCCAGATCACCTTCCTTCATGTGTATCACCATGCCACTATGTTTAACATTTGGTGGTGTGTTCTGAACTGGATACCTTGTGGGCAGAGTAAGTCTTTGTTTGCTTCATCACCCCGGGTCTAAGTCAGCTGCAGCTGGGGAGGAATCCCATCACCATGCAAGGGAATTGTGTCACTGTGCAGTATGAGGGCACCTTTAGGGTTCAGAGCCTTTCAGAGCTGCTGACCACCTGCAGAACACAGAAAAGTTAACAGTATGGTTAAAAGTTCAGCCCAAAAATACTTGAGTGTTAGGCCCTAGTTTTTTCACTTAGCTGCCACCAACTCATGTATTTACTTCTCTTCAAACCACTTTTAAGCATAACAGTACTGAGGAGCACAGAAGAGCCATCACATAACAAGACCTACTCCAAAAGCAGATGCAGGAAGAAGTCATGACCCTGGTAAAGCCTTTGTCAATCACAACAAATTAAATCAACAGCCCTTTTACAGGCTCAACTCTTGTATGCATCAATCTCTGCTTTAGCAAGATACTTTATTTACATGGTCGCTAATTAAAATTCCAGTTTGAGTTTGTTCCATTTCATAAGAGAATACATCCTCAGAAGGTTATAGTAACTCCCATCATCTTCCCTGTTAGGAAGGGATTTATGGTGCCACAGGCACTTGGCATTTGCATAAGATGTCCAAACAGCAGAGAACTACTTCAGCTGTCTCACAAAAGGCACACTTTTCGAGGGCTTCACAGTGCCAGAGGCTTCCTGTGGAACTGCTTTCAAAGTTGAGAAAAAGCTCTGTTTTCTTACAATCTATTAGAGGGAGCCACCTCAGCCCCTTGTAATGTTTTGTAAAGGAACTTGCTGCAGGTCTTTTTCAGAATTAAAAGCAGAATTTACATTTGTTGGCGCTTACTGGGGACAGCACAAAATCAAAGTTAATCACTGTTAGAGGCAGAAGCAGGGATCAGAGATTTCATAGCAATTAGGAGTTATTTCTAGCGGTTTTAGCAAATCGGTGGGGGTTTGTGTTTTCTCATGTGTGGTCCCCATACTTGTAATTAAATCAGTAGCAAAGTAATCAGTGCCAAAATCAGAACAACTGGCGAGTCCATCTTGTGGTTGCAGCACTGCCATCAAACACACAAGCTCACAGCACAGAGAAGTGCTGCTACTTCTCCATAGTCTGCAAAGTACACAGGATAATTAATTTCCTCTAGAACTAGCATGACTAATAAGAACATCTAGGAGAAGAGACAATGAAGAAAACAAGAGCCATGATCAAACACAGGCACAAAAGGCTGGTTTAATTCAGAGTAAAGCCCTTGCTACTGCATCAGAGAACAAGAGTACAGGCATCTCCCAGGGTCCTGAGCTGCATACAAGCAGCCACACCAGTGTTTAAAGCTTACAGGAATAGTGGAAAGACTCATAGCAATAAGAACTTTAGGAGAGGAGGGAAAATAGCCTGTAAAATAGGAAATAGGATGGAATAGGAAAAAGTGGAAGAGGAGAAAAGTATGAGATAAAAATACAATATTCGGCATAAGAAAAACCCTCTAGGAAGTATCATTTGGTTTTTCAGCTGTCCCTAGGAGAGCACCTCTACACATCTGGAATGTCTTTAGCAAGGAATAACCACGAAAAGAATACTTTCCATATGCAAGAGATTCAATATAGAAGCAATATCCCAAGCAATAATATCCTTTCTCACTTTTTAGCAGTTGGTATTTAATTTTTTTTCCCTAATGGATTTTTATAGGTTTCTTTGGACCCACTTTGAATAGCTTTATCCACGTGCTTATGTATTCTTACTATGGACTGTCAGTCATCCCTTCTATGCGCAAATATCTGTGGTGGAAGAAATACCTCACTCAGGCCCAGCTGGTATGTATCTATCTATCTATCTCACTCCCATTTTTAACTACTAGAAAGCCTTCAAAATGCGAGAGAGGACTAAATGAACTACAGGTAAACATTGTTATTTACACAATTAAAGCAGTTAGAATTGAAGTATAACAAAATTATCACACAGCATAAATCACTCATGCAGCTTGATATAATTCAATGAAGGAGATTATGTTCAGAAGTGTTTTCTGTAGAAAACAAAGAGCAGAAACTCTTTAGTCCGTATGTTCAGTTAGTTTCAAACCATTGCAAAGAAAATGGTTGCTCCTTAATTGTAGAAAAAAACTGATTCAAAAGTCACAAAAAAATATCTGACGGAGCCAGCTCCAAGACAGATCTTCCCTGCTGGCCAAAGCTGAGCCCATCAGCAAAGCCAGGGGCACCTCTGTGACACCATATTTATTTAAGGGTGAAAAAACATAGGCACAGCAGCTGAGAGAAGGCAGGAAATGTGAGAGAAACTGTCCTGCCAACAGCCGGGTCAAAGCAGGAGGAGGGAATTAGTGCCAAGAACTGGCCTGCAGCCTGTGGGGAAGATGTTGGTGAAGCTGTTCCCCTGAAGCCCATGGTGATCCATAGGGGAGCAGAGATCCACCTGCAGTCCATGGAGGACCCCATGCTGCAGCAATAGACATGTCTGCCCTGAAGGATGATACAGCCACAGGAAAAACAGGTTCCTGTGGAGCCATGGAGAGAGAAGCCCACCCTGGAGCAGGTTTGCTGGCAGAATCCGACCCCATGAGGACTCACACAGGAATAGACTGTTCCTGAAGGGCTGGACACGTGGAGGGGATCCTCACTGGGGCCATTTATGAAGAACTGAAGCTCATGGGAAATACCCTGGGAGAGACTCCACACTGAAACAGGGACAGAGTGTAAGGAAAAGGGAGCAGCAAAACCAAAGCAATATGGGCTGACTACAAACCCCATGCCCCTGCACCACATGGAAGGAAGTAGAGGAGTCAGAAGTGAACTTGAGAAGAAACAGGGGCTTAGAGGAAGGTGTTTTAAATTTTATTTCTTGCTATCCTTCTGTGTTTTTAATTTAATTCTTCAAGTCAAGTCTATTTTGCTTACAACAGTAATTGGCAAGTTTTATCAATTACCCTCCCTACCTTTATCTCAATCCACAAATTCTTGTCATTTTCTTCCCCTACTCTACTGAAGAGAAGAAGGGAGAGAGCTGCTGGGTGGGCAGCTGGCAGCCAAGCCAGGTTAACCAAGGACACAGTAGTACAACTACAAAATGATGTAAACAAACTTTAGGGATTGAACAAAACTTCAGAAAAAAACAAACTTTAGATGTAAACAAACTTTAGAAATTGACTGACTTATAAAAGTCTGTTCCACCACTTGCTGTACCTGAAGAGCTGAGCCACATCAGAATTTCTACGACCAAGATATAAGGCTTGATATGAAATAAAGTTCCTTTTTTTCTCTTAGGGCCTGTTCATATAATTTGGAAGTTCAGATGTTTGCAGCAAGCTTTAAAATGCCTGTGTAGAAATTCGCTTAGAAAAAGCTGCTTGTCTGAGCTGAGACCATCCCAGCAGGCGAAAGACATGGCCCTGTTGGAAATGCACCTCAGTACACTGGATTGAAGGCACACTTACCTGGCTAAGGAGAATCAGGTGCACCAGCATGGCCTGTGGCTCACACTTCTAAATACAGACAAGTCTCTGCAATTTCTTCCCTGTCTTATTTTTGCTTCCTTTGTCCCCTCCTTAACTCCATTAATGCAAGTGATAGCCTAGCTGAACTCCTTGGACCCGAGTTTTGCATTTTACAGTCAGACTTCTAAAGCTGTCGCCAGGAATCTTCAGAGTTTCTGCCTCCTATTTCTGCCCTGTAACAGAGACAACAACTGCACCTGTCACAAGGTCTGGAAGATAGAACAACACCTACCCAATACGAGAAAAATAAAAAAAAGCTTCCCTTATGTCAACTAGGCCTATAAAATTATTTTAGAAACCTCTGACCCCTTAGGGTTTTATTTAATTTTACTAGGGCACCATTTTAACTTAATCCTCACAAAGCATGCCGAGGTTAGAAAGGGATAGTTTTCAAGAGTACTCAAACTTTCAAGGAGCAGGACTAAGGGACATTGCTGTGTCTGATTTAGCTAGCACTGACCCTTTCTCAAGAAATACTCCTGCATTATCTTCTCTCCACAGATCCAGTTTCTGCTCACTATTGTGCACACACTCAGTGCTGCTGTAAAGCCATGTGGATTCCCATTTGGCTGCCTCATGTTCCAGTCCTCCTACATGGCCACACTGGTCATCCTCTTCATCAACTTCTACATTAAGGTAAGCAGTGTTCTGGGAACTCTCTGGCAAGGACAGGGAAAATAGAACTTTTTGGATACTAGTCTGGGTGGACTCAGATGTAGAATGATCATCAGTGCTTAAAATACATTAGCCTTGAAATAAATACATCACTTAAGAATAACAGATATAGTCATGTCTGAGAGAGAGAGAGAGTTATTCAGCAGTAATGACCCCCTCATTGCAGCTCAACTCTTCTGCACTTGCATAGCAAGTCAGGTACTGCATTCAGTACATAGCGGGTCTGGATTTGCTTTGGTGGGCAAATTTTTTAGTCTTTCTCCTCCTTAGGGAAAAAAAAGTGTTCTTTCTTTGCCTTGTTTCCTTCAACATCTTTTAGGAGGGAGTTCTGCCTGAATACTTAAAGCTTATTGTGTACAAGGCTTGAAATCTCTTTTGACGTTAAGTAGTATTACAATAAGGCTAGTAAAAAATAATGTCACCCACAGCAATGAAAAGACTCCAGTACCCTTAATGCAGTCTGAAACAAATGTATCCATCTGCATCAAAAAACAGCAGACAAGCTCCATTTACAGTTAACCATAAGCAGTGTTTTGGCGGGCACTGAAGGAATCCAAATGTTTACTTTGGATTTTGCTTTTATAGACGTACCGGAAAGCACCTTCAAGAACAGCTGTAAAGGAAACCCCTGTCACAACTGAAATCAAGAATGGTTTCCATAAGGACTACTTTGCTGCTGCCAATGGATTGCAGAATAATAAGAAGGCACAATAAGTATAGTGTTTCATATGTTTTTTTTTTCTAAAGAGAAAAAGAAGAAAAAAAGACTGAATTACAAGCTTTAGCTTAAAACCTATTTGATTACATTTATCAGTTCTTTGTACCAGACACTTATTAATGTACCTCTCTATTTAGGTTTTAACAAAATGAGTAGAAATTATTTGTCAAAGATCAACATTGAAACAAAGAAAGCCAAGATCTTTCTCATATGAAAAAGAAAACCTTTCTGATCTCTAATGCTGACACAAAAACGCCTTATGAAACACTTGATGGATAAAGCCATCAATGCCTTCAAAAGGTTAGGACTCTGTTCAGACTAACGCAGTGAGCACTTTCTGTGCACGCAAGAGGTCTTGAGGCAAGGCTTCACAGTGCACCCAGTACATCCAGCTAAAATGTGGCTAAGGCCAGGAAAATGAAGGAAGAGTGGGGGAAAGGTGAGAATTGTACCTTTCCCATCACCATACTCCTCTTTTCTTCTTCTCAGCAGTTCCCCAAAGCACACTCCTGACTCATGGATACCACCAAGGTACCCTTTGATCTTGTGGCAGCCCTGGGGAAGGACATGACAGAAGGCAGAGCCCAGGTGCACCATCCCATATCTGGCAGTTGTGCACCATGCTCACTTGCTTTACACAAGTGCAACCCAATTCAAATGCCAGGAAGGCTGGCAGGAGCTTTGTGTTTCGGGGGGCTGGGCTGGTAGCCCCTGGCACTGCCCAGAATGGCATTCTGAAGACAGAGCAAAACAAGTCACTTGGGATGTACTAATTAATAGGAGTTCTAGGTAAATGGAATTTGAAAGACATTGGGTCTTAACAACTTAAAGATAAATCCATTGAGTGTAAATGTGCGTAAAGTCAATCCTATACAAACTCTTCGAATTCAAAGCAAACTGTCATGCCACATATTAATAGACTAGAAGATGCAGAAAATTTGAAAGGTGAGTTCAGCAGTGAGCAAAGCAGGTTATACAGAAATTTCTGTGGCAGGTGGACCTTACTCAGACCAGTCTCTGGCTAGAGAAACAGATGGGACTGAGGCACAATCCTCTGGAGGGGAAATGAGGAGATATCTGCTGTCTGCAGGTGTTGTCTCTTGCCCAACAATCCATCACCATCTTTGTTGCTTCAGTTGATGGCATTTACCTCCCCCCCCCTTAAATGGTTAGAAATGACAAATACCCAGGGTTAACTTTATGGGTCTGCCCTCACCCTTTTCTCATTTAGCCCACTTAATTTCTTCTACTAAAAATAGACACAGACTTTTTTCCTCACAGTGATGTAGTTCTGGTCTCTTCCATTCTCACATGTAACATTCTCTCCACAACAACAACTTTTGGAATCAGTCTAACCCAGTAAGTCCCTTGGACTGAAGCAGTTCTGTAAAGGAAATGTGTCCTCTCACTCGTGTCACCTTGCAGAGTCCCGGAGCAGGAGGAGGACAAAACACACATCCAGCCAGCACAGAGGGCCCAGATATAGAGGAGGCTGTCCCACATCCTGCTATCCAATTCTTTTCCACCTCTAGAGGGTCAGTTATGCCCTCCAGCTATCCCCATTTAGATGATCTGCCCTTGGAGACTGCAGGCATAAAGGCAGGAGGAAGGTTAGTCCCAGGGAGCAGCAGCATGGACACAGGGCAGCCAGCCTCACTAGGAGCAGCCTGAGAGACCACAGCCATGAGGGCTCATGGAAAGGAAGGGAAGGGGCTGAGGAAGTGGTGCAGTAGGGGAAGAAGAACAGATGGGGTTGTCCAGCAAAAGCAAGAGGAGACCATGGCATGAAGAAGAGAGTCGTGTGTCAGTTCTGCTTGAAAGTCCCATTGAATGTCATCTGTCTCCAGCCAGTTCCAACTTCATTGCAATGGGGACAAAATTTCTCTGCTCCAGCAGAAAACTGAAATTCCTAAACTGCTGCAGCAAAAGCAGCGCCTCTTAGCAGCCTGTCTGCTGAACTACATCATTATGAACCGGGTAATCAAAATAATATCAATTTTTACACCACCACACCAACCTAGACCTAACTGGTGCATATACACGTTTGCTCCCCTCTTCATGAAGTTGGTCACAAAACCTCACCTAACAAACGTCAGTGTTTTATTGAACAATGAATAGGGGGAAAGCAGCAACCCACAAGAAAAAAATCCCAAACAAAAGAAACTAAGAACCCTACATTCACAAAGCCTGGACACTGTATGCATGTACTATTTCTCACTGGCCCTTTCAGAACCTCTACAGGTATTTCTGATGATACTGTAAAAATCCCAAGATGTAAGAAATCAGTGGGTTTGACTTAGGGTGCTTTGCATAGCCCTGAGTAAAGGGAGAGCTTTGGAGCTCTGTAGAAATCAGCATGATATTGGAAGCCAGGGTAAAAGCAGAGGAATTTGAAAGAGCTGACAGGAGAGTGAACAAGGCAATGAGCTGGACCATTCATCTAAGGCAGGCAAAAAGGCTGTGTGACCCAGCATGGATTTTAGGCCGAGTGGAGTCCATAATCTTTTGATGGCAAAGCATGCATTTGACTATCAAGGTGGAAAGCGTCAGCTGTGCTAAGTGTTAAAGTTTACTACAACAATCAAACCCACAGATATCGTCTTTTGTTTTGTTGAAATCTCACCCAAAAGAAAAGGAAATAAATAAATGCCTTACTTGAAATTCAAAGGGCTGGGGAAAAAAAAAAGAAAANAAAAAAAAAAAAAAAAAAAAAAAAAAAAAAAAAAAAGGAAAAAAACCAGAGATGGTCTCAGACCTTGCAGATCCAGATCAGCCAGGAAGGCTGGAATCAGGTATGTTTAAAATTCTTCAGATATGTCTTAACATCTTCAAAATGCTGCAACTTTGAAGAAAGAGAAGCATTGACTTTTTAAACTGATTTTCCTGTAACACATAACACTGTAAATAAACAAATTTTACTATCAGACTGTCTCCAGTCCTCCTTAAGGCACCAAATTGGGCTGGTAACTTGAGGCTGCTTTTGTTCTCCAACTATTAAAGAATCATTTTAGGGCATTCACATCAGATTCAAAAACAATCTCCATAATTTTATACAACACTTTCACTGTGGTGTAAAGCTCCCATGCAGTTTTTATAGGTTTCTCCCTATAAAAACTTGGCCTTTTGAATAAAGGTAATGTTGAAGTAACTTGTTTGTTCAAAGCTTATACTTACCCATCAAGTCCTTGTTTGATTACCAGATTGTTTTCAGTTAGAACAGTGATAGTAGAAAACAGGGGAGAGACAATGAAGAAATCAAAATCTCAAAAATAAAATTTCTTTCAGATTGAAAATACACAATAGCTCTCAGCTATTCCTAGAAACATGTCTATTTTCCAGTGCCTTACTCTCTTAGATACAGCTCTACTGCCTGCAGAACCAGGACCTCTCCCTGTGTGCTCCAGCTGACCTCAGCACCCCTTAAATGATAGCAGGGTGGGCTATCCCCAGGTCAGGGTAAACACACACAGCTCCTCTGCCCATTTCCAGCCACAGAGGACATCCTTTTCTCTGGTTTTATGCAGCCTTGATGTGCAGCAGTAGCCCGTGGATGGGGCACTGTACTGGATGGGTGGGACCCAGTCAGACTAAATCTTTGTTGTTCTGGCTGAGAAGTGTTAAAGAAACTGAACAGTTTGAAAATTGATATTTATGTGTACTGAAAGGAAGAAAATAAATACCTGGATTAATAGCATTTTCAAAAGCATGAAGTGGGAAGGGAAGGGGAAACCTGCCAAGGTCAGCTACCTACCTTCCAAAAAGTACAGTAATTTCATGATTATAAGCCACATCTCCGGGTGTCAGCAACTTTTCATTCTTTGTCCATACATATAAGCCGCACCTGATTATAAGCTACCCATTACAATACAGGATGTGATAAAAGGTATCTATTCTATCATCATCTGTTGAGGGTGGGGGCAGTGATCCTTATCTCCACGGCAGATATTCTGCTAATGGGCC
>PYHW01010670.1:1105204-1117876 GCA_013186435.1 Turdus rufiventris
CTACTAAAATATACAAGCCATCGGTTTTCAGTATCTTTTCTAAAATCCCAAGCCCAAGCCACTGTGGTGACCACAGGCATAGTTGTTCCTTCAACACAGAGAGCTTTGAAGTACCCTGTGAAGTGCAGGCACATGCCGTCCCACACATGGCTGTAATCCATCAGCCTTATTGCAGAAATGCACAATTATCAAAGCCATCAGATCTGCACAAAGGCCTAGAAGAGCAGCAGTAGAAAAAATATACATCCATGTGATGGGGTGAACCAGATTGAAACTAAGCATTGTATCAAAGTTAGCCAAGTATTCATCCTAATTTACAAATTAAAACTAAGGCAATAAAATAGTGATTAGAGTCTGGAGAACTTAAGAACTTCAACAGAATATTTAACCAAGCATGTAAATGAAATAAAAAGGATTGTTTTATAAAAATCAAACTTGAATGCATCAAGGCTAGAAGTTACCAGATCTAAAGAGCAGATGAAAGAAAGCATGCAAGGTATCATTAAACTGCAGAACCCTTAGCCACAGGTTGTCATGGATGCACAACTCCAAGGGCAAATGCATTGAGGGTCACAAACTACGCAGAAACTGCCCCAGGACCGTGAATCCAGGAGAAACATCACTTGATCTGATGGACCTTGTCTTTATCTTCTCCTCTAGGCAGTACGGTTTCACCTCTTCCCTTTGTCAAACATTTCTTTCTCAGTGCTTTTCAGAGATCCCACAAAGAACCAGCCCCACAGATCAGCCAACCCAAAGGCTTCCCCTCCAGGACTTCAGTTTGATTTTCTCACTTCCAACACCAGTCAGTCAGGCCAGAGACCAGTCCCCATCCATAGGAAGCTGCTTTTGTATCACACATACCTTTGTATTCTGGACAGCATCGGCAAAACTCCTGGCTGTTTCACCCAGGGCTGAGTCAACAGATTCCATTCTGAAAGAAAAGTGATCTTAGTTGGTTTTTCATGAAGCACTTACTGGTGATGCTTGAACAGATATATTTGTCACCAAAAATAAACCTGAGAATAACAGGGTTTTGCTCAGCATTTATGCCAACAGTGTATTTTATAGAGGAAATCACCTTCTTCCACCACCTGTGACCCCCAGACACAGACATGTTGAGAGGGTGCATTGCACATTGGCCCAGATCCCAGTACAGCACTCCTGAGCAAGGTTTCTCTCCCACACAACTCCCCATACAGAGTTCCCTCATCACACTCTAATTCCAACTGAAAACCCTCACAAGGCTGCAAAAGCTCAATCAGTGGACACCAACTGAAGATGCCATACTAGGTTTAGAATCCTTTCCCATCTATCAGCAAGAATATCACCAGCCTAACCAGTGCCTTCTGTGACCATCAGAGGACTTGTGAGCATGCAAGACAAATGGCAGAGACATACCTCTGCTTTTGCTGGTTGCAGAAAGTATTCAGTTTGAGCAGCTGTGCATTCCAAAAATCCTAAAAAGACCCCCAAAGAAAACCCCTGTTACCTGGGAAGGAGCACCTTTTTTGGGCTGGCACACAAGAAGCTGTACACACCAGTGCATCCTTCTCCATGGCTGCCAGAATCTGAGTTTCCTTCTCAAGGCTGGCAAGCTCTTCAACAACAATCTTCTGGAAGGTCTCAAATTTATTCAGCCTAGTGATGAAGAGCAGAAACAATTTTGTCACTTCAATGTGCAGTTGCACAAGGTGGACAACAGCCTCTTCAGCACCAAACCTAACTTGAGGCAGAAGAAGATTTCACTGCTGAGCTACATGGGGCAGATTTGTTTTCAAATATGTCACAGAGCACATGAACAGCACCAAAGTCACACTACTGCAGGTAAATATGACTCAATAGCCTGTCCCAATAGCAGCCAGCAACAGAGGACTGGGACAGAACATAAATGAATTCCCAGCACAATACTTGCACTGCAAGCTCTCAGCCTCCAGGGAGTTCAGTGGACATTTCCTGTGCTGAAGACTTCTTTAAGGTCCCTTCCAACCCAAACCATTCTATGGTTCTATCTTGACACAAACAATCTCTATGGATTTTCCTGTCATGGATTTGATACGTACAGTGTTGCCACAGGATGCCAGCAATTTCTAAACCTTAAGAAAAGGATGTTGCAACCATAACCCTATTGACTTTGCCACCATTCCCAGCTGCATTGAGGTGGGAAAAATTTGGCACAGCCCTGCACCCACTATTCTGTGATCCTGGTTGGATCTAAGTTACTTTATAGAGGAAATGATCACCTTCTTCCATCACCTGTGACCCCCAGACACAGGCATGTTGAGAGGGTGCATTGCACATTGGCCCAGATCCCAGTACAGCACTCCTGAGCAAGGTTCCTCTCCCACACAACTCCCCATACAGAGTTCCCTCATCACACTCTAATTCTAATTGAAAAATCTCACAAGGCTGCAAAAGCTCAATCAGTGGACACCAACCAAAGATGCCATACTAGGTTTAGAATCCTTTCCCAGTGCTTGGCTACCAAGCACTGAAGCATCTCACTGCCATCTACCCGTACCTTCCACCACAAAACATCGCATTTTTTTCTTTTGGAACTCAAACTTCTCCATGTACCTTAATGACAGCAAATTCTGCTCATAGAAGTACCATTGATACCAGGGATTTGTCACTTTAAAGACTACTATCTCATACTACATTTGATCTAAATCCTATGAAGTAAATGTGCAACAGATACAGAGGACTGATAGACTTACAAGTACAGTGTAAGATGTAAGTATCTCATATCAAATCCATAAATATTAGAATTGATTTTTCTATCTAGCTCTTATCTAAGAAACTCAGGATCTGAAAAACCCCTTTTCTTCTCCACTTCATTAAGCAAGTCACAGTCTGGCTTCTTTCTTAAAAGATTTAGAAATAGAAGCTACTAAGTTGATGACAACCAGAAGACAGTCCAAGGACTGTTGATAGAACTCAAGCTTGCTTTGCATGAATGAATCCATCCTCTCCTACAGGAAAATTAGGATCAATCACAGGACTTATACTTCTGAAACTCTTTTACATAAAAGCAAAAGACAAAAGACACACAAATTATTTTGCAATACAAACCATAAGCGCAATAGCCAACTGTCAGGTTGGCCTTCCCTATTAACCAAAGTTGACACAAAACTGAAGCTGTCTTCAGCCAGCACCAGACCACTTACCTGCACTTGTGTATCTGGTTCAGCAAGGCAGACAAGTTCTTCTCTGCGGATCTCAGGGCATCCTGTGTGTTGATCTCAATCCTTTTATACCGGGACTAGCCATGGGATGCACAGTTACGGATATGCAATGGCCCAAGTCAAAACCTAGAAGTCTAGCTTGCAAAACCTTCCCCTGGAAAACAAGTTCCTCTGCAGGTTGCCATTCATCTCAGAAGAAACCATCTTAAATCAAGTTTACTCTGCAGCAAGATGACACATCGGTGCTGCAGATACGATCTGATTTAATTCAGTCACAGTAGTTACACCAACAAGCCTTGATGTAACCCCTGCGACTTTCAGGGCAGTGTTGTGTTAGGAAAAACCTAATTAAAATTTCCTTTTTGCCTTCCCTGTAACACTTCTCAGAATACAGAAGTTCTGTAGAACATTTCTAAGAGCTCCAGACTAACAGACACTGCTGCCAAAGCCCTACTCTTGAACACAAACTAAAGACAGGATATTTGCACCAACTCTCCCTGAGGTAAAGAGGTAATTTCACATAACATGACCAATTGCCACACATGTTGAAAGAGCTCACATTACCCATAAAAATTTCTTCAGTTGGCCAATAAATGTTTCAAAGGCAAAAATCACTCCTGAATCACTCAAGTCTTCACGAAGCATCTTGGAAAAGAACACATCGTCTGTACTAGTATCCATTTCCTGACCTAGGAGGAAGCACATGCCCAGTTAGCATCATGCGGGAAGACTTCCTGGAATATAAACCTCCCTGCTACTGAAAGGATTGTCATTCATGTGAGCAACAGCTTCTGTTATAGAGCTGGAATTTGGGGCTGCCTCTTCTAGAGCTCACAAGCAGGAGGGAAACTGGCTCGAAAATCCCCAGACAAATACTTGTTAGAGAGCAGCAGGGAAGGATAGGCACAACAGAGCAACAACGAGCTATTTACAGATACTAAGGCAAATGCACAGAATAAAGGTAAAATATAGTCAGGCCACCCCCTGTTTTCTGTCTTGTACATATGCATTGCAGAGAAAGCCTGATCCTATCATGCCCAGAGCCAGCAGTATTTGTAGTTATTTTGTCCATTACCTGCATGCTCTTTTTTTCAGCACCTGTGTTGGATGGTTTTATAATAGCTCCAGAAAAATCACTATTTAGATAGACTAGAAAGCATGGATGTCATGGAGCAGCTAAGTGGAACCTATAGTTCCTCATTCACACTTCTACATGCACAAATATCCACTGCTATTGGCAGTGCTGCAATATCTCCTGCTAATTTTGACTTTTGGAATTTGGGAATGTTAGCCTCTCTACAAATACATCTCTTCAAGCTTCCATGTGACTATGACTTCTACCACAAGAAAAGAAAAGCTGAGAGCATTTAAGCACTTTACCTTAGTTACCAACCAGATTTTACCTTTCTGGATCTCTACTTCCTCTTCTACAGAATCAGTTTTCTTCAGTGCATGGTTAATCTCAGAGGGTAAGTGAATTTTCTCCAAACCAGAAAACTTAGGCTTTTTTATGATAGTGCTACTCAATATATCTAGAAAGAGAACAGAAGATATTTCAGAAGAAATCTGTTCTTTTGCATGAGGTACATGACAGTGCTTGCTCGAGAAGAAACCACTAGTGGAATTACCAATGCTTCAGAAAAGGAGGCAGCCTCACTTTATGTTGTGGAATCACACAGGACAAGACTTTACCTGCAAGCACCTTCCCTTGCAAAAGCAGGGAACTAGCCTGTCTAGTGTTATGCAGGTATTTGGAAAGCTTCTATGTCTCCATCATAAAGATAATTTCCTTTCTTGGCCTTCTACTCTAACCATCAAAAACCTCTGGTGTCCAGTTTTTTCCCCATTCCCTTTTCCAACCCAAGTTCTCAAACTGCTAATGAAGAAGATTCAATTTTCTGAAAAATTAATCCAAATAATTCAAACCAAAGCTGCAGAATCTACTTTAAGGCAAATTTGTTAAAAAACAAAGAAATAAAGTAGACCCCCATCCTTTTGTCTCACTGTGCACTTTCTCTGAACTCAGCAAGTTGTCTGACATCTCCCTGGAGTCTCCATAGGGCAGAATGGAAGGTTGTGGGGTCCAGAACAGGGGGGACAGTCAAACCAAGAGAAGCACCCTGGAGTAGATTTGGGTTCACAGAGATAGTTCAAATGCAGTCAGAGACCACACCTGAAATTTTTGAGCATAACCCTGCTTGGGCCTTTGCATGGCAACAACTACCCTCCAGTTGTAGGGTTGTACAGCAGTGACAAAAAGTCAGTCCTCAGCACCTATCTTCCCCCAAAATTAAACATATGTTTTTTTTGCAGTAAAGGCATACTCAGAAAATGCTGGACAGGTAAAAGATATACTGGGTACACAAACAGAGCCAGCTCATGAGAAAAAGTGATGCTTTTGTCCAAGACCATAACTTCAGTGAATCACTTCATAGACACAACTCAGACTCTTAGAATGATATCAGCACTGAGAATTATTAGGATAAAAACAAGCCAATTGCTCCTTGACTTGCTCAAAGTTCAGTTGTTTCCAGTCACAAAGAGATTGTGCTGTGCTGCACTTTCAAGTTAGTTTATGAAAGGTCAGTTTAATTTAAAAAAAGGAACCTGAAGTGCCACTTACCTAATAAAAAATCTACAGCAGTAACAAGCATTATTCAACTCCCCATTTAACAAATGCTTATAGCAATTGTTTACATCTGTGTTCTTAGGCATTTAAAAAAAAAAAACAACAACCTGAAGGGATGCTTGTTTTGTTTAAACTGAAGTTGCAGTCTGCTTTTGAAACATTAAAAATTATCTTTTGTGTGCCCCTTGGGTCATTAGCTTGTAAATTCCCACCTACACCACAAGTTGCCCTGTAATCAAGGGCAGGTTTTAAGAGTTAGTAATGAATTCAGGAATGTACATAAAAGCATCTTACCACAGTCTGCTGTGGTATGCAAAACAGAGAAACAGGATTCAAAAAAAAAAAAAAAGAATCTCAAAAAACTCAGTATTAATTTGTCTTTGAAAGAAAAAAACAGCTTTGGCACCACCTCTTTCTGCTTTTAACCAACCCTTCCATGTTATCACGAGTAACAAACCTGAGTCCTTCCGCTTGGCACTTTCTTCCTCTCTTGATAATTTGCCCGGTGTAACGTGAAACTTCTAAGGAGAGAAAGAAAATAGAATAAGAAGGTACCCACCCTGCAGACAAGCTGCCAGGGACTTGTCTAGTTTTGGGAAGCAAAAGGACACGATACACTGGCTTCAGGTAGAGGTAGCCTGACACAGCAGACAGGAAGGAGGTTGAGCACTACATTCTGCACCTGTGTGGGCTTCTCCACATCACTGGCTGACACTTCAAGTAGCAGTGGATTCCCTACAAGCTCCTCTGAGAGTGTTTCATCTGTGTGAGAGATTAACAAACGACACAGGTAACAGAGTTTGAGCCCTGCATTGACCAGAAATCTCAATTTAATGACACAGAAAATAAAACCCAAGCCTTCTACCCTCTTTTATCTCATCACACAGGGAAGAAGTGGTGGCTGAGACTCAGTCCAAAGGCTGTTTTCTTGTACAAGACACTATCTACATGGACAGTGTCTACCCCTCAGAGCCATTACAAAGAAATATCACAGGGCAAATTTTATGGCAAAAAATGTCTATGAAAAGTAGCAAAATCAAAAAGAAAAACCCACCACCAAAAATACTTCTCCAAAAAGCACGGACCCACACATATCAAAACTCTTCTAGTGCACTGAAGATAAATAAAATCAAAATACCAGCAAGTTCCACTGTGGGTAAATCATCTCCCTTGGAGTTCAATGTGTTTTTCCTTAGCACCTCCTTTTGACCTCGTTGCTTAGATTCTCCCTCCTGAAACAAAGTCTAAGCATTATTTAAACATTACTACAGAAGTAGGGGTTGGGGTGTTGTTTTGGATGATTGGTTTGTTTTTAAAATACACCAAGAGCAGATATATACTAAAATTATGCCTAACATACTGATGGCTCTATCCAGCACTGAAGGACACCTGTGCCCTGAAGTTCAATGCATGCAAGAATTCTCCCTTTAGGCATTGGAGATATACATTTGGTGATGTTTTTCATAAGCAGAATAGCAGCATTGTAGTCAAGAAAGAAAATTTCCGGGGGGAGAAAATGCAATTAGTGTGACTACTAGTTCTGGAGATTTTTCCCCCCAGACTTTCTGTATTTAAAATATATATACAAATATATACACACACATGCATGCACATATATTTGATATGCAGTATTTAACAATTGTTTCTATGAAGTTTAGCATGTTTTCCTAAGACCTCCTTTATTAGACCAAGAATCTCAACAGCACTTAGCAGACAAATCTCTCCATCAGAATATTTGAGAATTAAAATAACACCAATTTATTTAATTCTCACTCATTAGTACACATATCTATAATGGTTTTTGTAATCTGAAGCTCTAAAGCATAACACATTCTCACCTTCTTTGATGCGTAGTCACTGCCACTACTTGCAGAAGATACTGGAAGCACTGCAAGAAGAAAAGCTATCCTGGTTACTGGCAATGTAAAGTGTGTACTTTACCCAGTTAACTGAGTTAGCCACAATGCAAACCTTTTCAATTTTGGTTTTCTAGATATTTACAGGATAAAACTCCACAACACTTCCATTAAGTTTCAAAAAAACACCTTTCTCTAATAAAGACAGATGCAACAATTCAAACATACACAACTCACTGCATCCAGGGCAGCTAAAAAATATAATTAAAAAAAGACAGGCTCAGCATCTTGTCTGACAGCCCCCAAGGCAAGACATGTGGGGTGACACTGGAGTGAGAACAACTACCCTGGAAATCCAGTAAAAAGAATAACTTGAAGCTCAATTTTCTTTTGCTTTCTAATCTGATGAGAATCTAACAGCTCCCTGAGCAAGCATAATTTCTCCAAGAGTAGGAGAGAAACATTTCATCTCCTTCAGGACAATTTGGTTTCCATTTGGTGGCGACAGCAGCAAACAGCCCTGTAGCATGGCTGCAGAGAAGGTCTGCTGTTGGTCAGGTCTCCTACTCAGGAGAGCCAGGATTTGGCCAAACTCTCCTTTCCCAAACCATCAAAGCTTTTGTTTTTCTGCAGCACAGTACATCATGTATAGCTGTGTGTCAGTAGGGGACTAAGCTTACCTTTTAATTTACTTCTCACACTGTGTCTTTTCCGGGTATAATCAACTAACAACAATTTTGGCACGAACTTTTTCTGAGAGTCAAGGATCCAGCTTTTCTCACTCTCAGCAGAGCTTGCATTCTCATTGTTGCTTTCAGAGAAAAGATGTTTCCTGTAACTGGACTAAAGACACAAATAAGTCCTGTTCACTCAGAAGCCCCTCAGCCATTCCATTTCAGCTACTACCAAGTTATCCCATCTCTTCCTCCCCACAGTTCACCATGTAAAGCTGTGAAAACTGCCAAAACAGCCACAGCCAGCTGTTGAAACAGCTGTATAAAAACACCAAGAGGCAGATGCTTGCCTTTTGCCAGTATGGGGTTTTTACAATATCCTCCCTCCTTGTCTTTCCCTCTCTCCTGTGCCTAAAATAAGAGCACTCTTGCAAGGGGAAAAGCCTCAGTACGCCTGAGCTGCATCCAGCAGCACATCGGCGGGGGACAGGTAACACAGAAAATTCACTAGCTGGTCTGGCAGTGATGGTGCATCCTGAGCACTGCTTCCAAAATTACAGACAGAGCATTTAGAAGCTACCAGAATCACATTCCTCCATCTCTGCACTGGGTAGGCTTTAAACTTCAGCTTCTTTATGGGTGCAACAGATTCGTACAAGTAGAAATATACAGCACTCAAATAGGTAACAATCAAAGGCTCTAGGGATGCAAAAGCACAGATACCCTACCTGTCTTCTCTCAAGACTGTTTGATTCCTTGTTCTTGCTTCTTGTTTCATAAGTCCTGCCCAGTAACACAAAGCCCCAAATTAGCGTTGCAAACATAGCAATGACACACCACAGCACTGCAGAATGGGCACAGACAAGTAGAAGTGGTAGGAGGCTCCTTAAGAGTTCAGCAGAACAAATTGTTGAAGAGCATACAATAGGCTAAATTTTTCTTTGCCTGGATTTCTAAAGTAGCAATTCGGGGATATCTAGGCCTTTTAAAATAAAAACCAGCACTTTTTAAAATAAAAAAGTAATCTGCATACATAGAGGGGGTAAGTCCCTGGAAGCTTGCTATGACTGCAATGCAGCCAAAGCAAGGCAGGGAGTTTGAGCATTTTTCAAAAATTATATCAGTCATTTTGCCATACGGTCAGGAAAGGATGATGCTCAAGAGTTAAACTCTTTTAAGTTGACAGGAGTCACTATTCTCTCCAGTAACCTTCATATTCTCAGATACCGATTTAAATATTAGTATCAATAACATCCACAGAGTGTGGTAGCTAAGCAAAGAACTACTGTATTAGAAAAGTCACGCAGCCTTTTGGATCCTAACTTAAAACATCTTAACCAAAGCTATGAACTCTTATTCACATAGCAAAAGGTTCATGAACACTGAATGTATAATCTTGTACCTCTGACTTTGCGAAGAAGTTTTCTGGGCAAGAACTTTTCGTTTGGCTTCAGTAACCTGAAAGCAGAGAGTTGTCTTAAAGTCCAGTTGCCCATAAAATACTCTACATATTGAAGATATATCAGAATTCAGAATGGATTACAAGTCCCGCTCAGAAATTCTACCTTTTAATGGAATAGGATTTGTTGATTGAAACAGTGTCATAGATTATAAACATTTGAGCCTTAAGCAGAGTTCCTTTCTCTTTTGCTTTGTTTATGAATGATGTTCATTTTAAGCACGAGCACCACAAGACACGTCATTTGAATCAATGGCAGTGCTGGCTGCACAGCCCTGAACAGGCTGCTGGAGAAGGGTGCCATGGAGCAGGGATTTATGCTGACACCCAGTGGCAGTAGCAAGGATCGGACCACGTCCAAGTCATAATACAGAGAAATTTGGAGTGTTCCCTTCAGCAGCCATTGCCTCACAACTAGCAGGTGCCACTGGTTGCCCCCGCATCAGGGAAGAGGCTGAAAGCCAAAGGCTCGTCCAGCATAGCCACCAGGAACAAGTTCACAACTTCCTGGGAAAGCCCACACTGGGCAAAGATTCAAAGCAGTCAAAGAGATTAATTTTTCACTTGTTTTTTTTTTTTGAGTCTGCAAATGTAAGTCAAGCAGAATTTCCAAAAAGTTTTGTGAGTTTTAACCAGGTATTCCCAGCTTACAAAGCACAGCTTGAAATGGATTTCAGTCTCCTGTGTTTAGCCTAGGAGGAAAAAGCAGATGCTCAGCAATCTGCTCTTGACATTCAGTAAAACCCAGAGGTTGGCCTTCAATCACAGAGACAGCCTATGGCCTCACTGAAGCAACAGTTCAAATGCCTGTTGGTGTTAAGATGCATTACCCCCCACAAAATTAATGTAGTTTTGAGCATTCATGTAGTTTTGAACATTCTTACCACTCAAAAAAAAAAAAAAATCCATTTCCACCATAGAGAGAAAACAAAACTAAAAAAATCTCAGATTCCCTGTTGTCCATCTTGCTATAACAATGTGTCCATCCTTACAGCATTTCTGCAGCAAATTATGTCCCCTGCTTCAAGTTAATACTCCATTAGAGCTGGGCTTCTGTCTCAACTTTACCTTTCCACGACTTGACGAGTCAGAGTTTTCAAAGTCATAGAGTTCCTTTCTGCAAGATAACATAAATATGGCAATGACATACAATGGTGAAGAATCACCCTACAGAATTTCATTAAGGATAGGGGGGTAATAATGTGGTTTCTTTCTGAGCCCCCTCTCCTCAGATACCCTATATGCCTAAAAATACTGTTCACTAAGCTTCTAAAAATACTTGCTCCTTTTCTACTTAGTCTTATTGCTGTCTGTCTTGATTCTCACTCTTGAATAGTAACTCTTTTAAGAAATATTCAGAACACAGAACTTATACCTCTTTAAGCAGAGGACATTTTGTTCTCACATTACCCATAATAGTACATGGTAGTAAGAAGTAATGAGTGGAAATATAATATCAGAAGCATTTTAAAAAACTCCATTTAATTCCCTTTTGAAAATTCTAGTATTTTACATTTGTTCTCTAATCTATTCTCTCTGTACATCTAGATCTTGCTTTCACATCCTCCAATATTTACAGTAAACTCTACCTTTACAGCTTTCTCCAAATAGTAGCTATTTCTGAAAAATCCTACAATTGCTCAACACGCAGTACATCTTTTTACTAGTAAAAAGAATGGGAAGATTAAAGAACTGAGATCCTTGACAAAGCTTCCCGAAGGAAGGAAACTCTCATTTCCAGATGAAACACTAGAGGGAGCAGAATGACCAAGCCAAGAAGTTCCTCACCTCTAACTTCTACACTGCTGCTCCAGTCTTAAAACTGGTATTTGCTGCATCTAATAGTCTTAAACCACACAAAACAAAAAACTTCATTAAGTCCTGCATCAAGTTGTCTTATACTTACCTACAGGCAGCCAAAAAATTCATCTAAGCAGTTGGGGTTTTGTGAGGTTTCTTGAGCTAAGAGAGAGTAGGTTGAAGCAGGATGCCCATGGAAGCAGAGACCCTCATACACAGCTCATTTGCTGTCCTGCTCAGCAGCAGGCATTAACTTGAACACAACCCTTGGCTGAGCACAGGAGGAGGGTTCAAACAAGGCAGACTTCCAGTGCCACAGGCTGCATATGGCCCCCAAAAACTCAAGTGCTTGTTTCTGCAGTGCCCACAATTTTAAATGCAAATAGACAGATGTGTGGGTGCAAGGGAAGGGGACAAATTGAGCAAGAGGCCATCCTGAAACCCTAGGACACATGATGCGCCAAGGAACTGGGACAATATTAGAGAAAACTTAAGTATTTTTGAAAGAAGCTGGCACGCAGAACTCAGCTCACTGGAGGATTATAGTTGGGCAAGGAAAAAGCCCATATACCATGATATAGTATCACAGGGGTAGAGGCCGTTTTTGGCAGACTAGAGTTAGCCTCTGAGATCTTTGTCACTTTGGAGACCCAAAGGGTCCTACAGAGACAAGTTATGACCCCATCATAGCCTCATGCTTGTTTTAGGTACAGTCAGGCCAACCCCACCCGCACCCTGAGTGCTAGAGAAGGACTTAAATAACACCAGTTCCTGCATGGGTAAAGGGCTTGTGTGTCATACCTGCCTTCAGCCCTCTTCTTGGCCAAACTCGTTTTCCTGTTTCTCTTCTTGCTGGTAACAACCTTTGGAAAAGAAGAGAGTTGCAGGATCTAAAACAACAATACCCAAAGTCATGCTCTGATTCTAGAGCCTACCAAAAGCACACAAAAGATGAGCCAGGAAACTTCCTTCCTCCCTCTACAACAATTTTCCAGGTGCAACTGTTGGCCACAGTACTTTCTTACCACAAAGTATGGGACTCACAGATCTGAAATTGGGATGTCAAGAG
>PYHW01010670.1:1132305-1170789 GCA_013186435.1 Turdus rufiventris
GCCGGCGTGTGCTGCTGCTGGGTGGGTTTTATTGTGCTCAGCTGAGGGTAAAGTTCAGTAAATTTTTGACCAGAGAGGATGGAAGCGAATGAGAAAAATCATTGCGAGCAGGTGGGACCATTTAAAGGGCGATAGCAGCGCTCGGGGTTCAACAGCTCGGTCTCTATGGTGTTGTGGACAATTTTTGTCTTTCTGTTTTTCATAGCAAAAATCAATCCTCNAAAAAAAAAAAAAAAAGCAAAGAAAAACTAAAAACTCAGGAAAACCAAACCAACTAAAAGAACCCCTCCAAACTTCAGATCCCATCGACTATTTCTCTCGAAAAGAAAAAGGTAACAAAAAACTCGTAACTCTCCAATAAGTTAAAACGTGCCTATCAATACAATGGCTCCAACAAAATTTTGCGCTTTAAACCAGGTGCTACAGAGCGCAGCGCGAAGGGGAAACCTGCCAAATACCGCCGATTTCGTTTACGTCTAAAGAGCAGGTTATTCAGCATCTTTGCCTCCCTGCGGGCAGCTCCAAGCCGCGCTCAGAATCCAAGAGCAGGAGCAGCCCGGTAGGCAGTGACGGGTCCCCCAGCTCCCCGGCTGAAAGCTCCCCCCACACCTCGGCGACGCCCCGACGGCATAAAAAAGCGGGAGCCGCCACCCACGGCCACTCTCTGCCATGAAGCTCACCTGGGACATCAACGACCCCAAGCTCCCGCAGGTAACAGGGGGATGGGAGGTGCTGGGGACAGTCTCCGTCCAGCTCCAACGCGGAGCTGGGGAAGAGCGGAATGAACTTCAGTCTCAGTAAATCTTTATTTTTTATTTCTCTTGTGCTTTTTCACTTTTTTTTTTTTTTGTTTGTTTGTTTGGTTGGTTTTTTTAGTCTTTATAAAGTGGCTTGTAATAAAAGCATGGATTTGATACACAACTTTGCCTAGCTGGATATGAGCTCCTCAAACAACCTGTGGCTCCCTTTCGACAGTTTCCTTCTCTCTCCTTCCCCTCGTCCTTGCTCATGAAATGTTGAATAGGGGCTTGAAGTGACTGTTTACTACTATGATCCAAGTTATCTAATTATTTCTTTGGTTTATTGATGCAACAATTTAATGCCAATGAGCACTCCATTCTTGTCTAGTTGTGAGCTTCAAATGAGTTTTATAATTTGCAACATTTTTCATCTTGGAGTTTATTTAAGTTTACAGAGCCCGTGCTGTTATGTCTTAATGAATATCTTAATGCTATAAATGCTGGTAGTTTCCTTCTGTTTCCTGGGATTGCTCTCACATGTGGTACATACGTACGTTAAATATTATAAATAATTGCAGTTTAAAGTCTTCTTTCATAGTTCTGGTAACTATATTTGAGTAAGGAACTCCAGAAAGCTGTGAAATCCCAAATTGAAATGTTATTTGTTTGCGCTACTATACATACATTGGAAGTACATTTGTAACGACAAATCTTTTTATCTCTATTTTTTGGGAAAAGCCTTATTCCAATCATATCATATAGACTTTAAGAAGCCATTCTGTAGCTAAAATTTCTAGCTTCTTGCCTGTAGGTGCATGGTCCTACAACAAGGAGAACTTAATAGCAGCCACGATCAGGATGGCTTGTGTCCTGTCTGGCCACACTGATACCAGACTAGTCAGTAAATTCTGGGAGTAAGGCTGATGTCTTATAGCTGGTAACTTCACTGTAAAAGGCATATGTGTCAGCAGACCGTGCTACAATGGATCACGATGCAGAAGAGGAAAGGACCCTGACTTTCTTTTCAGATATGGAATCTCAGACTGCCCTAGCCCTTTTAAGAGAGCACTTCTGAACAAGCTATACTTTCAATATTTCTTTTTCTGCTGCTTGGCTGCTCTTAGGAAAAACATTTTTTTTTCCCCCATCATGTGTTTTATGACAAGGCAAAAATATCAGGTTGTAATATACTCATAACCTTCTCTTGCTCTTCTCCCTGCTGCCTCGCCCTGCCACCCCACCTGGCCCGCTGCAGGAGCCCAAGCACTTTGACGCCTTCCAGGAGTGGCCCGATGGCTACGTGCGGCTCATCTACTCGAGCGAGGAGAAGAACGCGCAGCGGCACCTCAGCGGCTGGGCCATGCGCAACACCAACAACCACAACTGCCAGATCCTCAAGAAGTCCTGCTTAGGCGTGGTGGTGTGTGCCCAGAGCTGCGCTCTGCCCGGCGGGGCCAGGCTGCAGCTGCGCCCCGCCATATGCGACAAGGCTCGGCAGAAGCAGCAAAGTGAGGGACCCCGCTTCTTTCATCTGGGCTTGGTTTCCAAACTCAAGGCGCTCTTACTTGCACGCAGACTAAGGCATAATTGCAATTACTGATTAACTCCAAATTTCATCGATGTCTGTTTACAAATACTTAAGGGGATATGGATTTAAATCCTTCAAATTACTGGCATTTATAACTAGTGGGCAGTTCTAGCTCGTATCATTTAGCTAGGTTTGGTAGTCTATGTTGCATTTCCTTGAAAAATACATTTTAATCTGAATTTTGGACAAGTCTGATCATGTTGCTCTTGAGCTCTGTTTACTCTCGGGCAGCATCCTTGTCCTTAACCAACCTCTTCAATAGTTTCTGTCTGTTCACAGAGAAAGCCTGCCCCAACTGTAACTCTGCCCTCGAGCTGATTCCTTGCCGAGGACACAGTGGATATCCAGTCACTAACTTCTGGAGGCTTGATGGCAAAGCAATATTTTTCCAGGTAGAAAGCAGCTGTATGTATTTGCGCACACTATATAGATTTTACCTGTAAAGAAAGATTTCTTCCTCCTTCTTCCCCCCTTTTTTATGTAACACAGACCATGATGAGCATGATGGATGTCTAGTGTGTGGCTCAATTTTTCCTTAGTATGAGCATGATAAGAACAAGTAAAGAGACAGCCAAGTGTTATTGCTTTAAAAGCGGTAGTTATGGGTTGTATTCACCTTTAACTATAGCATAACTGATGGCTAAAATTCTCCTGTTTGCAGAACACAAATATGAATAAAAAAGTTGTCTTGCACCCTGGTGCATATGCCAACTGGATCTTTCCAATGTTTATTTCCAAATATTTATTTCCTACTAAATAAGGAAAAAAAAGCCTTACTTAATTTACATAAGCTGAAATGTGAAAATTCTACTTCTGGTGAAACTAGCATTTCAATTTTGAAGGATTTATAATCTTGATAGAAAAAAAAGAATAATCTTAGCTGAAGCTGAAATCTATATCTGAAATTTTGATTTTNTTTTTTTTTTTTTTTTTTTTTGTAGCAACATTGGAAGAAAAAGTAAACAAAAAGTTTCTGTTCTATGAGATTACATTTTGTCCTGGATAATTTTTTATTCCTGAGTCAGACAGCAGTGAATCCTGTTCTCCAGTCAGTAAATGAAAGAAAACTGGCCATATTGCCAGATTCCCTCCTATATTATTCTTATTCAAATGCTCTTTTTACAGACATGCAAAACAAGAAGCTTTTACTATCAAAAAACTTGATAAATCCTTGTTTAGAACTTCTAGCTTCTAGAAGTTTTAAGCAATTTCTGCTTGAGAAAGGACAGTGTTTTAAAAGCAATTTTTAACTTCGTACTTCGTATTAGGGACTGTATGTAGACCTTTTCAGACAAATGAGTAAGGAAATGTAGTGTCCATGACTTCATCATATATCAGTATAACTTTGGGTGCCTAGATATGCATAGTCACAGATGTTTCAATAGCAGAGCATCTTGAGATGGTTTTCCAGGATATAATTTTCAGTCCTGTTCAAGAAGGTGCATTGCTTTAAGAGAATATTTGTCATCCTGTGGCATGAAACCCCTTTAAAACCTATTTATACTAATTATACATATGCTTATAAAGCAGAACTGAGATACTGGATTGCAGAAAAACAACAAAATGAATTTTTTTTCCCCCCTTGGTTCTAATTATCTACACCTGAATGTCACAAACTTAGGTAGCACTCTTGCCCTTTCATTAGCTCTGCAATTCTCACTGACTTCTCCCTCATTTTTTCCTTCCATTTACATCCAAATCACGAATTATTATATTTATTTATTTTCACAATTAACTTGTCCTTGTTTAGTTTCTCCCTCCTTTTTTCTCATGCCAAACCACAGACCATGCTGTGACTACCTCCTGTGCTACTTAGAGAATTTTCTCTTATCTTACCTCCTTCCAAGTTCATATCTAATTCTCCTTTAATCCTAATTTAGGCTAAAGGAGTCCATGACCACCCCCGGCCAGAGAGTAAACTGGAGGCAGAAGCAAGAAGAAGTGCAATTAAGAAACAAATGTCCTCTTACCACCACTCCCAAAAAAAGAGATCTCTAAACTCAGAGGTAAGTCAAACTCATTAGTGAAAATAAAAAGGTGACATAGATGAAGACTTTTCTTTGTCAACTAAAAAGGTGTGATAAGTATGCACTGGGGATCCCAAGGCAAAACAAAGCTTTACACCATGCTGTTAATTTGGGGCTGAAACTAGAAATAGCACAAGTATTGAGACATAAGTGTGTGGGCAGAATTGATTCCTGTATCTTAAAGATCTACCTCTCCTTGTCAGGCAGGAAGGTATCATGACAGCAGTGGTTACACCAATAACCTACAGAATTTTCACTGCATGGATGGCCCAGAAAAAGTCGGTATCTTCACAGACACCAATTTTTCGATTCCAGCCCAGTCTTACCCTTCACTGCAGAACACAGATCTCTACAGGGCACCTTACGACTCAGCCAACTTCCAAGAGGACCAGCTGTCGCCATACCCTAAATGCCCAAATCCAAGGATCTACATGCCCATGCCATGCAGTTACGAGTTTGGAGTTCCTACCTTTATAAGCTCGAGTCCTTATCCAACATTTTACAAAGATCTGACCGGTCCTGCCATTGATGCAGATCCCCTCAGTCTGAACGGGTCTCACTACAGTGCTGTGACCGCCCACGATAAGAGCCCCGATAACCCTGGCAGGCACTACGGACTGAAACCAGCATGGGGGAAAACCGGCAGCGCAGACCGGAGTGATTATGGGCAGGTGTCAAGTGCTCCCCACCCTTACTACAGCGGGGACTATCCCTGCAGGTACAGCCCCAGCCCCGCTCCCATGGCCCCGCCGCTGCAGACGGTCATCACCACCACCACCAAGGTGTCCTACCAGGCCTACAAGCCACCCGCGCTGAAATACAGCGACAACCTCTGCGACGTGAAAAACCTCCAGAGCTACACCCACGTGGCAGAAAACGTCTCGGGTGCCATCTATTCAGGGATGAAGATTCAGGAAGACTTTGGGATGATAAAGTCAGCGTTGCTCTACCAGCATGACTCCATGCCCACAAAATCCAAACCAGCTGAGAGCATGGAGAGCTATCGGTATGGGCTCCCTCTGGGGAACAGCTTTGCTGAGCATGAAGGCCAGGCCCTAAGGTTTGAGAGTGCTGAATACTGACTAAATGGTGCCCAAATGGCAAATATCTGCAGATGGAAGAATAGATTATTGTGCTGACCATGTGAGTGCTAAGCCAAGTGGTTTGGGACCTTGATCAAGAGACCTTTTCCTTTAAAGCATCTTTCTGGAGCTATGTGCTGAATGAATTATACTTTGCATCTAATTTCAAAGAAAACCTACACAATCTCTAAAATGGCACAAGGAACTGAGCCTAAAACACACGTAGGAGAAGGTAATACGGAGGCACAGCTCTGGAAGTCAACAGCCTCCTCTGATAGCAAGTTTAATCCACTTACGGCTGGAACTCCTGCCAGATGCTTCAAGCTTTGAGAGAAATGTAAGAAAGAAAAGACTGATCAGATAATGGGAGAAAAAAAATGAAGAAAGATGGCTATAGATTATAGTCAACTGAAGGAAGTGGCAGAGAAAGAAATAAAAGAAATGTGAAAGCAAGACAATTTGCAGAATAATTCACCTGCCATGATCCTTTTGATGAATGGAAAGATCAGCTAAGTTTCTCTGAAATGAGAAATGAAAAACTTGAGACCTAAGAAATGAAACATGTTAAATTCATGTTGCTTTTTGATCCCCTGTATCAAGAGCAGAGACTACCCAGCCCTTCTATATAAGAAGGACATCCCAGCACAGCCATACCAGGAACTGATGCCCTGTAACACTCAGCCTGGACGCAGGAAGGCTCAGGCAGCCCCCACCAAGCCTACTCATCATCACATAGCTGCCAGAGTTAGCTTATGTGGTCCTGAAAACCATTTGCAGTGAAACCGGTTTTTGCTTAAAGGGGCCTGGCAAGCTGGTCAGACCAATTGGTTATTGGTGCAGAATTCTCTTTACTCGTGAACACAACTTGTCCTAAGAATGTAACATCCCAGCTGTTTAGTGTAGGTCAGTGTCGAATGAACCTTTCGTGGCTGCCTCTCTGCACTCCATCTCCATCAGGTCTTTCTCCCTCTCCCCAGGGACTTCTAGTGATTTTTCTCTCTGTAATCATAGCTGCCCTTGACAGTACTACTTTGGAAATTAAAAAAACCAGCCAACAGAGAAGTTACAAAACAAAATCTTGAAACTGAACTAAGCAAAGAAAACATAACGAAATACATTCCCAATTTCATCCCTAAAGCAACTAATTAATCTGAGAAGAAGAAACAAAGCAGTGCTGGTTTAGAACTAAAGACATTTTGAAAGCTGCCTAGTACTGGCTAATAGAACCCTCACCTAAAGTGTGTGTTCCGAACAAGGGAGCTAAGTAGACACAGGGCATTAATCAGGGTCAAAAAATTTCTTTTGGTAACATTATTATTATTAAATTACAAAGTATCTTTAACTTTTTGAACACTTTTTTTTTTTTTACCCGTCTTATGCATATTTTTGCTATGTTTTGAGAAGCAGCATACTACCATAGCCTTTGAATAAATGTGAAATCACAGTTTAAAGCACAGCACCATGCAAATTAATGTGAGAAGCTGGCTAGTTAGAATTTTAAGTTTCTGTGCACTGAAGTCACCATTAAACTGGTTAAAAAATTGTATTTTCAAAGCAGACGATACAAATATCTGATATTTAAAAATAGTTCAGATTTAGTATATTTTCTTTTTTATATATTTTTACGGAAAACAGTGTGTTCAGTCTGAGATATGAAACTGAACCACACAGGAATTTAATAAATAGCATCCTGTTTCAGCAGTGGATTGTTCAGCATTTTAAAAATTCAAACCAGACAAGACAGAATTCACAAAAAGACTAAATTTACCTGCATCAAGCTTACCTTGTGCTTTTAGCTTTAGTGTACTTGCTGTATATCTCCCTTGGCTTTTGTTAAACTCTCATGGCAATTCTTCTACCAAGTGTTAAGTACCAAGTGATAAGAAGAGATTCAGGTGAATAACATTAATTTGATAATTAGCCCACACACTAACCTTCAAAAAAGAAAAAGGAAAAAATTAAAAAGTGGTTTATGAGTTATTACCCAGAAAGAGTGATGCAAAATTATAGAATTTAGGAATATGTAACACTATGCCTGTTTACAGAACTGGGGTTTCTCAGCTCTATGCCAAATCATATTGAGGCATTTGCCGCATAGAATAAAAATCAAGGCTTACAGCCTTATAATTTTGAAAGGAAAAAAGTGTAAGAGAGGAATAAGGCCAAACAATATAACTAAAAAAGCAGGAAAGATTCACTCCAGAGGGAAAAATGAAGGGAAATATTAAAGCTGTAAATTGCTCTATTTTATAGTGATTTTAGAGGAGTTAGCCTACCACAACTAAAGCACAAGTTATTAAAATACTACACGCTATTAAAACAGACAAGCTGTGAGGGTTGCATGCTGTTTACATGACTGGTATAAAACTTGCCATTGTAGTTATATGCCTAAATCATTATGCTACCCAATTAAATATAGCCTTTAAAGCAGAACTTTGTACACCAGCAAAGCAAATGCAGCCAATTGTGTTAAGATGCTACTTTTAGGGTGCGGATTTATTTATAATAAACATTACAACTGTTTAAGCACAGTGGAAAGCTATGGTGGTGATTACCTTGCTGCATCATCTGAGCAGCACAACAAATAAAACCACTCTAAAGGTTATTGCACCTTGCCTCCTCTCATGTACAAATGTCTGGGACGAGATTAGCTGTATGTTACCTTTTACAGACAAAAAATCAGATGGAAAAAAAGTCTAGAGCTGTAGACAGTTTTTCCTCTTCAAAATACATAAATGTAAAGGCAATGGGAGCTTCTGTAACAACAACAGCAAAAAGCTGAAATTGAAAGCCTCATTGTAGGTTTATACAGCTGCAGCATTGACTTTAAAAGCATGTTCCTCAGGCAAAGCAGCATCCTGAAGCAAGATGGTCCCTGAGTAAGCACCTTCTCTTCCATTAATTGTCCCTTTCAAGTGTGGTTTCTGGTCCTACATTGAGCACCTGAGAGGAGCCCTTCACCAGCCTGTGCCCTCTGCACTGACAGATATCTTCGTCTAGTAAACTCCAGTTGTTATGGCAAAATCACAGAGGGAGTGGAGGGGAAGGTACTTTCAAGGCTCAGTCTCCTGTGGCTCTGGTTTCAAATGGGTTACAAGGGCCCTACTGAGGTAAAGCACCATCTGTCCCCATGCTGAGGATGCCCTTTGTACCAAAACAGCAGCCTCACAATGGCAAAGGTTAAAAGCCCAAGTGTTGAATGGAAGCCTCCCTGTGACAAGAGGCCCTGTGACAATGTTTTTCAATCCTGTACCCACGAAATGCAGCCATGTGTCACACACCTGACAGATTCAAACACCTGTGGGAATCACGTCATGGTCACATCTCATGGGGGCAGACAGAGCCTGGCACACTGTCCTGCTCCATGACCACGTGTATCCACCCAGTCCTGCTAATGACTTCCTGTGAGAGTCTGAGCAATTTACTTTGCCCTTGCTCCTCTTCTGGAACCAGCTCATCTCTGGGCTTTGCAAATGTGCTAAATGCCACAAACAAGGCATGCAGGAACTTGGCTGGTTTGGGCTTATTGAGCCTGAAGTAGCTGATCTCTTCATTGGGGGTACAAACCATCACCTTAAAGCCAGAGACAAGCTTTTTTCTGAGTTCCATGGGTGGAAACCAGCAGTGTAACAGAGTTGAACATTATTTGAGACTTTTTCCTTCCTGGGGATTTTCTGGGATTTCTTGGGGTTTTTAAGTGTCTTTTTGGGGGAAAGCTATCTAATACAACTGAGACAGCTTTCACCAAAGTAGATCATGTTTCCTGAGTGACATCATTTAACAGGATGCACAGTGCAGCTCTAGGGGTGCATTTAGGAAAGCTAGTGTAGCTGCCTAAAGTTAGGTATCTGTCTGTTACTCACTAGCAAAGGGAAGATGAACCAGATTATGTATGTATTATTTATGTCGTGCTACACCTGGGATTGTGTAAAATGCAGACTGCATTTCAACACAGCACCTCTCAAGGCTTGCAAGAGTCCACACCAGACACGAAGATCAGTGGGGATGATACAGGTGCAAGTAGGTATCACAGGGAAACATGGCTAGTTTGGCTCAACCTTATTAAAACAAACAGAAAAATGAAGTTTACACAATCCCTATAAGCTTCAACATGCATGCTGGCACTTGTGATGGTGTTTGGGAGAAGGTAGTTTCAGGTATTTTGGCTGGCACTTAAGCATAGCATCAACACCTTTAAGGACCAGAACCAAAGGAGGTTCTTTCAACAGAAAATTAACTGTGGGTCTGCTCATGTTGTTATGTAAATTAAGCAGGGAAGCAGGTGCATAAGGATGTTCTCAGAGGTGCTTTAGCAGGGCTCACAAACATCCTAGGTCTCTTTGTTCCATCCTGTTGCCTTTCCTTCAGCTTCCTGGTTCATAGCAAGAGCACAGGACAGCATCTCTCTGCTGTCTTTATGATAAAATGAAGTGTTAAGTGATTGGCTTGCAGTGCTTGCACTGCACCTCCACACCACGTTGCAGTCTGGCTCAAACACTTGCAAGTCCTGTCTACAGCCTTTTGTCTTCAAGCGTGTGAAATGTTGGGGACCATTACAAAAAGTACCAACAATTGACAGACACAAGATCCTGGGAACAGAATTTAGACTTAAATGTTTATCTTGTGCAAAACTAATACAGAAAATATTTAAATGTAAACCCCTTGCTTGTGCCAGATCTCTTATAAGTGACTGTAATTAGGCTGGAAATGCCCCACAGGCCACCAAAAGCATTTTCATCTTGTTCAGCAACATGGACAGTGGGATTGAAGCTACCCTCAGCATGGTTGATGCTGACACCAAGCAGTATGGGGCTGTCAGCACCCTGGAGGGAAGGGATGGTACCTAGAGGGACCTGGACAGGCTGGAGAGGGGAGCCTGTGTGAGCCTCATGGAGTTCAACAAGGCCAACTGCAAGGTCCTACACCTGGGTCAGGGCAATCCCAAGCATGAATACAGGCTGGGAGAATGGATTGAGAGCAGCCCTGAGGAGAAGGACTYGGGGCTGTTGGCCGCTCAGCATGACCCAGCAATGTGTGCCTGCAGCCCAGAAAGCCAAATGTGTCCTGGGCTGCCTCCAAAGCAGTGTGGCCAGCAGGCTGGGAGAGGCAGTACTCCCCTCCACTCTACCCTCGTGAGAACCTAGGGGGTGCTGCATCCAGCTCTGGGTCCCCCAACATGAGAAGCACATGGACCTGCTGGAGCAAGGCCAGAGGAGGACCACAAAGATGTTTATAGGGCTGGAGCTCCTCTCCTATGAAGACAGGCTGAAAGAGCTGGGGCTGCTCAGCCTGGAGGGGAGAGGGACCTTTTACAGGGGCAGGTAGGGATAAGACATGGAGATATGGTTTTACACTTTGCTACATACAGTCAGCACTTGCTGAATCTCTGCCTGAATTCTGCTGTGTGGGTTATAGTACTTTCTCCTTTCTCATGTCCGAGTCTCACCTTTGAACTTTATTTTACCTGGCAGTCACCTCTCATGTTTTATTTCAGTAAAGGAAACAGGCATATTTTGTTTCAGAAAATAGAATGTTGTTTTCTTGTACTTTCATTTCAGCAAGCCATGTGCAAGTGGTCAAATCCTTTGAATTCCAGAAAACCGATTCCCATAGCCCCACGTTCCACCCAGTTGACTTGAGGTAGAATCAATTAATCTGTCAACAGTTCTTAAATCATCTCAAAGTTACCACGCCAATTAATGAGGAACAGGGAGGGGAGAGAAAAAAAGGTAAAATGAAGACAGCTTCCCATTTTCGCTCAGCAAGCCTGAGCTGCCAGCAGATAGGAATCTGAATTTCTAGAACAGTTTTCTGCCTTTCCATCCATGATGCTTCTAGTAGTTGTTGTGTTGAAATTATCGCTTCCTTTTCTTGCCCCTCACTCTCAAAAACATTAAAAAATAGGAAGATCAGGCTAACTGAGAATTGAAGCATCTCTGGATCAGACACTAAACCTGCCATTTTTATTAACTGTGCCTTCTGTACACCCTGGAGAAACGCAAGATTGCAAAGGACCAAGGAGAAAGTTCATTATTATTTTTGTAATAGAAATACATATATTTTAGAATGCATAGAGCACTCAAAATTTCCCCCTGCATCAGTATTAGCAACATGCATTTTAATAAATTTACAATAAATAATACTTAAAAATGCTAGGGGAAAAAAACCCCCAGGTTTCACTACAGCTGTGAATATTAGAGGTGGGGATTTCTGTACAAATCCTAAATACACTGTGGCTTAGCTGGTAGCTTTATTTCATATGATCATAGAATGGTTTGGATTGGAAGGGGACCTTGAAGATCGTGTAATTCCAACCCTTTTCCCGCAGGCAGGGACACCTTCCACTAGACCAGGATGCTCAGAGTCCAATTCAGCCTGGCTTTGAACACCTCCAGGAATGGGGCATCCACAACTTCCCTGGGCAACATGTTTCTGTGCCTCACCAGCATCACAATAAAGACTTTTTCCTCTAATATCTAATCTCTTTCAATTTGAAGCCATTTCCCTTTATCCACGCTCTTGTAAATAAACTCTATCCATCTTCCCTGAAAGCTCCCTTTAGGTACTGGAAGGCTGCTGGAAGAAGTCCGGACCCTTCTGCTCTCCAGCTCTCTCAGCTTGTGTTCACGGGAGAGGTGCTCCAGCCTTCTGAGCATCACAGAGCATCCAGCAGGTCCATGTCCTTCCTGCGCTGGGGACCCCAGAGCTGGATGCAGCACTGCAGGCGGGCTCTCACCAGAGCACCAAATATATAATCAGTATATCATTACTATTAGCAGTAATTATAATACATAATTACATATATAATGACAATAATAATTATAACAACTGTCTAAAGACGATCTCGCGTGTCGTGGGGCCGCCTTCAGGGAAGGTGTGACGCGGCTCAGCTCCTGGGCAGCACTCCCTTTCCCAAGGGTGCTGTCCCCGCTCCCCACGGCGCGGTTCACCCGCCGCCTCCCGCTCGCCCCGGATCCCCTGGCAGCCGTGCCCGCGGCCGGGGGGCGGTACCGGCGGCAGGCCCGGCCCAGCCCGGGCCCGGCCCCGCGCCCGTCGCCCCGGTGACGGGGCAGAGCGGCCCGGCCGAGGGAGGCGAAGGGCGGGCAGGGGGCTCGGCGGCACCGGGCTGGCTCCGCCCGCAGCGCCGCGGTGAGTGCGGGGCGGTGGGCACGGCGGCGAGCCCCCTGGGCCGGGCCGGGCCGGGATGGGCTGGTGAGCGCCCGTGCCCCGGGGGCTGGGCCTCTCGGGGGTCCTCCCAGCACGGAGGAGGTGCTGGGTCGCGCTGCCGCGGGAGCGTTCGGAGCTCCGCTGCTAAAGAGGAGGTGCTGCCGGCCCCAGTGCGGTTCGGGGCTTGGGTCGCTAGCGGGGAGAGCTGCTGTGTGTGGGGAGCTGCGCCGCTGCCGGGCTGGGCTGTGGGAGCGGCAGCGCCGCGTGGGTGCGAGCCTGTGGGACAGGGACCCTGCCGGCTTTGGCTTCGTTACGTAGGGCAGAGCCGGGCCTTGCGGCCTGACAGGTCCGAGGCTGGGGAGAGGAGGTGAAGTTTTGTTTAGGAGAACCGGGGTGAAACTCGCAGGCCGGGCAGTGCCGAGTTTCGTCGCCTGAGAGAGCGGCAGGAGCGCCGTGCTCTCCCCTTGGCGCTGTGAGTGCTAAGGAAGGTGCCTGCGCACTCCTGGGAGGCGACTGCATGGCACCAGGTGGAACTGAAGTGGAAACGAGCATCTGTTGCCATTCTCAACACTGAGAGGAGATCTCATTTGTGCGCATAACTATCTCAAAGGCAGGTGGCAAGAGGATGATGCCAGACTCTTCAATAGGATGAGGAGCAATGGCCATAAACTGAAACACAAGAAGTTCCAGTTCAACATGAGGAAGCACCTCTTTACACTGAGGGTGGCAGAGCCCTGGAACAGGCTGCCCAGGGAGGGTGTGGAGTCTCCCTCTCTGGAAACATTCCAGGCCCTCCTGGACGTGTTCCTGTGTCACCTGCTCTAGGTCACCCTGCCTTCACAGGGAGGTTGAACTAGATCTCCGGAGGTTCCTTCCAGCCATAACGATTCTGTGTTTTATTGAAACTTACAGTGGCTCAGATGCTGAAAGATGAGTGGTTCATGTTCATTCTGGACACTGCCCAAAACTGGAGACTTGAAGTTCCAGCAGCACTGAAACCATTGTTATCCTGAAACTTGCTGTACTGTGTTGTGGGAAGGGGTTTCGTGGGGGTAGGAAGGTGTAGCCTTGCCGGCAGGGTGGTAATTTCCTGAAAAAAATGGTGTGAATAATTTTGTTTTGAAACCAGAGATAGTTTGGAACAAAATAGAGGAAAATATTTAGAGGAAACTAAGGAGTTCTTGATTTGATATGGCCCATCCTGATAGCCTGATATACATAAGTAGAACTCTATGTTAGATTTTTAAAAGGACTTAAAAAAAAAAAAAAAAGTAATTTAAGGCAGTCTATTTCAAAGCACCAGTATTTATTGTCAATGTTACTGACTTTTTTCTTGCAGCTGAGAGTCCTGCTTTTAAATAACTGCTGGTCTTTGATTAGAGTAATGGATTTGAGGTTAATCTCAAGAACTAGATCCACCTCTCGTGGGACCTGATTACTGGCAGCTTTAGTAATACACAGTCACTACCAAGAAGGTTCTTGTAGCAAAATTTGTTTGTTGTTTTGTGGCTGGATTTGGTTTTGGGGTTTTTTTTGTTTGTTTTAACTTCTAAAATCTGTATCAGCATACATTCTGTGCTTTGTAATACTGCCAGTTTTCATCATTGAGAACAGTAATGTGCCACGCAAACAGTTTTGGTTATTTCATCAGTTGCTGTAAACAGGTTGGTAACATTTGATTGTGGGTGTTTTGCTTCTCTGCGTGGGAGGTCTTACTGGCTTATATATTCTAATTTCTATTTATTTGAGAGTAGTTTGTTTAAGATGCAAATGTAGAGCTCTTGGTAAAGCCTAGTATTTGTATATGAGAAATGTAGGTGATTTGCTGCTATTCATTACATTTTGAAATGTAATTCAGACATCTAAAATAACATAAAATTGCTGCTGGTGCTTAAAACACCAGTAATACAGTAAAGTGATTATTTGTTCCAATTCTCTAAATTTGCTAAATTTACACAAATTATAGATTCTGCCAAGCTATTGTATTTTGTCCTCTATTTGTCCCTGGCTTTAATCTCTCCTTAATCCTGTGTGAAGAGATTATGTGCAGTATGTCATTAGGAATATTGAACAAGCTGTTGTTTAGACTAGGATTTCTCTTGTCTGTTTGGTAGCTGTTACGACAATTCCGCATTTTAGCACTTTGCATCTCTGAGGAAATGATATAATATGAGCATTAGTATGGAAAAGGCCACTCCAAAGGCTTTTTTTAACCAGAAGAGCTAGGTTGGGCCCTTGCTTTTTCTCAGGTTGGTACAAAAGACAAAACTGAACTGCAGATTTGAAAAAGAAAATACAGATAGACCACTGAGGAAAAAATTGCACACCTGAGCTGGGTATGGGTGGTGTAAAGTACAAAGTATGTAGAAGTCTGTTGTAGTGCAATGTGAATCTCTGGAGCATTTATGTTCTAATTATCATGCTCTGTAATAGCAGCACATGTCAGTGTGGGGTAGGTGTGATGGTACACAGACATTGTTATCAGGGTACGGGGTTTTCACACCTTGTCTTGTGCATTTCCATGGAGTGGATTTGACACTTTCACCTGATCACTGAAGGAATGCACTGACTTTTCTGTACTTTACTTGATCAGGTGTTTTCATACCCTAAAAATTGGAGAATACAGCAGAAAAGGAGTAAGGCTATAAAATATATTACAGAAGAGACAAAATTAATTAGGTCTGTGATGTGTTGTATTACATAGAATTTCTGGAGGGAATAAACACTTCATGAGAGGTTGTTTTGATTGCACGTGCCAAAATATCAGAATTGGACAAAAGGAATAATTGTAAAAGCATGTGATTAATATATACTCCAATGAAAATTACTTGGAAAGCTGATAGGATTTAGGTGCCAGAATTAGAGGATTTAAAGGTCAAAAGTTGAGGTTTACGTCTAGATCTTGTTCTGTTTTTTGCAAACACAAGTTTTCCTCATATTGTTTTTGGTCCACTTTGTTAGAGAGCAAAAGGTTGAGCATGAAATGCATGCAAATTCTCTTTTTAATGTAACTCCAGGAGTTCAGGCTAGGGCTATCTGTGGCAGATGTTGCTGAATCCCCTTAAAAAAACTCCATCCCTTAAACAGTGCACAATGATATTTGTTGAAACAGAGAAACACAAGCACCCAAAAATTGTTACGTTTCACTTTGTATTATATATTTGTGTTACACTTATACACAAAATGCATGCGCAGTTAATCATTGCTGATGCTTTAGATATGATGCTGTGTTTTAAAATGGATGTGAGAATATCCTCAAGGTTTTTGTGTTGGTTTGGTTTTTTAATATATACATAGAGCTAACCATTGACAGCTTGCAAGATGTGTATCTTTAGTTTATCTTATCTTGGAAGTTTATCTTAACTTGGAATAAACACAGTTGATCATCTGCTTATTACGAGAGTCAACAATTAGCCTTGTTGTAAAAATGCATTATTGGTGGTATTAAAGACTAGAGTGCACGCAGGCATTTTGGGGAATAAGATATAAAGCTGAACTCTGAGAAAAACAATTTGCTGAAATACATGAAAGTCCAATTTAAAACTTAGTCATAATTTGAGATACCTATGTTACTTTTTTGTTAAATCTGTTTTTTAGCTTTGTTTCAGAATACGCTATTAACCAGAAATCTTATTTCGCTATAGCTGTGGCTTTAGGTGTGGAGAGATGTAGACAGGTGTGGAAAAGGACTTCTTTATAACTTTCCCTGACAAAATTTATGTTGCCTGGTGCAAAGATTATAAATTGAGATGCCTACTAGGCCACTTGTTACTGGCATCTTGACAGGTGATGTGACATTCTTTCCTGGTAACAGAAGCAACAGGGAATAAAACTCTGTGTTATGGCTTCTTTGAGGAAGCAGCATTTCAACTAAGAACAGCTTAGAAACATTGGTCTATTGTCCAGGCAGCTGTTTCCTTTACATAGCAGGCTAGTCTGCTTGAGAATGTATATTTCACACTCCTTGAGAGGCCAATTTTATTGTTGTTTTGCCAGACCTGTAAATCTCAAGGCCTGAGTCTTGTTATCAGCTGAATCAGAGTTTCTTAATCTGTTTGAACAGACCAGACTGTAGCTAATTCTGGCATAAGGATAAGGACTAGAGCGTTGCATGTTGAGTTCTCCATCCCCTGTAAAGGTAGACAGATGGTGTATTCCCATTGATTTGAGTTTTATTTTGTATTTTCAGACAGCAGAGGCAAAAGGCAGAGAATGCTGTAATTCAGTTAACATTCAGTGTTTGTTACAGTGAGTAAGTGGTACAATGGGAGGTTGTTAGTTTTTCCTAGTCCTGCATGAATAAGTGGGTGACTTGTGAGTTTGTGTAAGTGTTTGACATCAGGCAGCTGGCCTTCATCTGAAGTGTTGGTGACAGATAGTATTCTGTGCAATGGAAGCTGGAGTACAGATTCAAACTTGGATTTGGATTCAAATTAATATTTGCATGGATTCAAATATGGTGATTCAACATCGTTTAATGTGGATTCTTTTCCAAATGACAATTCAGATTTAATCTTCCATACCAGTGCATGTAAGCTCTATGCTTCTCTCTGCAAACCTTGCAAAACTGAAGAATAAACTTAACTCTTCAGCCATTACTGTGCATAAGAATTATGTGAACTTCAGAGCAATATGTCCATGTACCTTTATAACAAATCAGTGTATGTGGGTGAAGAATGTAGTGGTTATCTTGCTGCTCCACCTCTCTTCCTCACTAACTTTTAAGCACAGAAATCCTGCTTGCATTACCAATCCAAAACACACTGTTTAGACCCTAAGTTTGCCATGGCACCCTGTGCAAAATTTATGTCCTTATGTTTTCTAAAACTTAAACTGTGCCTTTGTTATAGTTCAGGAAGCTGCTGCTGTCTGCAAATTCAGAGTAAGGGCTTCCATCAGAATACACCAGCTTTAAAACCACTTTGCTGGTTCTAAGGAATTATGACAGTAACCTTGGCTCTGTAGTGTCTGCTTACTCTAAACCTAATTGTACAGTAGGCACCCTCTGTGGTTTGAAAAATTTAAAGGAACTAATTACATATAAGTCTATTTAAAGAGCACATACGGCCCTGGAGAGTGTTATTGTTTGATACAAATAGTAAAGTGTCTGTTTCCTAAAATACTGTAAAACTACCTAGTCTTTTTGTTTGTTTGTTTTAAGGATCTGTGTGAGAATGACCATGTTCTTCTGTTTCCCATTCTTCATAAGTGGATCTCAAAGTAGCTATCGTTTGGAAGAGAGCAGTGAATATCCTGCTCAGTTATGAGAAACATTCACCAACATAAAACAGTCTGGAAGAAGATTTCTCTTAAGAAAATAAAAGAGCACAGAACCCTTTAACAAAGCAGAAGAAATTGAGCATCTCATAAGCTTTTGGCTGTCTGAGTAATAAAAAAAATGAATCGTTACACAATTATGAAACAATTGGGTGATGGCACCTATGGCAGCGTGTTGATGGGGAAGAGCAATGAGTCAGGAGAACTTGTGGCTATCAAAAGGTATGTAACATTTCAGTTCAGTAAAGGTGCTTGTCAAACTTTGGATTTTCACTTTTGACTTTATTGTTGTCTCCCATTTGTGTAAATAGAATGAAGTCCCCTTTTAAAAGGGAGTTAACATAACAAAATTATTATTTTTTTAAATTAAGATGTTTACCAAGGTGATTGCAAGTCAGATTTCTGGTAGATGATCAACAGAGACACGCATCAGTTTAATCTGCTGATTTATGTTGTCTTGTAAAATTGCATGCTGCTTTTGTTCAGTTTGAACATGCTTCCTTCTAAAACTGTTGTTAGGCCAGCAGCAAAGGAGAAGCAAAAGTGAATGTGATTAATTAGGGAGTTTATTTATATGAATTGCCAGAATAGTGATCTTAACAGGTAGATTTTAAATTCCATCCCAGACCCCCAAATCTTTTTGAATTCTGCATTAAGTTTCATGTGTTGCCACAGTGATAAATAACAGTAACAATCTGATCACCTAAATAACTGCTGTCTCCTTGACTCTAATAAACTTAGAGTTCTGTATAATCCAGACCATTGTCATACTTGCCTTAAAAGATTATTATGAAACAAGAAAGATTCTGTTCAAAGTGTGGAGAAGTTTCCCTTGTATTCCTAGTAAATTGCAAGCAGGATATAAATTGTATCTTACTGCAGTAAGATAAATGTAATATAATTGATTGAGTTTTTCTTTAAGAATTTTTGAGAATTTCAGGTTTCACCATATCTTGCTGACACTGTTACTCAAGTTAATATTGATCTAAGCTAAAGAAAGAATCTCTAATTGATTATTTTAATTATTTTTAGCAAAAGGAACAACATTTTGTGGGAAATGGTTCATTCTTGTGATTTTGGGATTTGGAATTCTGTTGTGTGATTTTTAAGTTTGGTGCTTGAGATGGTACCGTTTTGCTTGAAGATACTTTTAAATTAAAATCTCGGGTTTAAAACTCTTCACTTTGTGTGCTAAAACTTTACCAAAACACAGCAATGACATTCACGACTTCATTCCAAGATGTGAGCAACATCAGATGTCCATATTTGGATTTATGCAAGATTTGTAGATCAATGTGTTACTGTTATGTTTAACAATTAGTTTAGAGGCTATGATGTTGCTTGAAAAAAATGAAACCTTTTGTTTTTTTTAATTAATGTCTTGGAACAGATTTTTTTTAAATGGCCGATCAAGTTAGATGCTTAATTATAACAGAAAGCAGTTCAGATATTTTGCATTTTCAAAAATTTAACTTTTTTTGTTTTCCTAGAATGTGCAACTTATGCAGGACCTGATTTTCTATATTATATGTGAATTGTCATTGTTGCTTACTTTATTATTAAAAGCACGATTGAAATGATACGAGGGGGTTTTATGTCCCTTTTACTTTGGAGTAACATGGTCTCTGGCTGTATTCTTCTCAAAGTATGTTTGGTGATTCATTACTGTAAATTTTTAGCAATTCTAAGTGCATTGACTTTGTTTTTAATTATATTGTTGATGGGTATGCTAGACTGTTTTAAATTGAGTCAAAATATAGATAATGCTAGTCTGAGAAAATATCATTTAGGTATTCTAATTCTAAAAGCATTCTGTACTGTTCACTGAAAATACTTTATCTTGGACTTTATTTCAGAATGAAAAGAAAGTTCTACTCATGGGATGAATGTATGAATTTGAGAGAAGTCAAGGTAAAGTGGTGAACATACCACATTTAAAAATAAGTGTCTGGTTAGGCTTGCATGAAGGGTACCTACCATGTCCATGCATAAGGCCAAACTCTGTGAACTCCTTAAATGCTGACAGATTTCACAAAACTGTGGGCTGCTGGCACTCTCAGAGGTCCTGCTGATTTGTGGAATATCCCACTATTCTCAAACAGTGGCCATGTTTCATAGCCAAACCTCTTATCTTTGAGAAAGGAAAAGAAATTGAATTTGTATGTATGTATTTCTGTGGTTTACCATCCTTCTCTTTCATTTTACTTCCAGATTTCTAGCTGTGTATCCATTCCATATATCTTGTGTTTGGGGCATCTGTATAAAGCACTGTGAGTTTTGGCTAGTCAAGTGATAGAATAACACTTGAAAACCTGGGTTTAAATTCCAAATCATTTCATATTTTGGGCATCTGATTTTCTGTATATACAAAGCTCCCAACTAAAGGGCTTTAGATTTAACTTACTGGAGATTTCACACAAATCAGTATGTCCAAAATGAACATCTGTAAGAGAATCTTTCTTCATTAAAGTTTCCTGCCAAAAAGAAGGGGGAAAAATGCAGTTCAGTGAGCACGAGCTGTTTCAGCTTCAGATTTGTCTTTTGTTGTAGGGAATTAGGTTTTTGTGCTAATCTTACTCTGAGGTAATCCCTAGAAATAGGTTTAAAGTACTATTTTAAAGTGCTATAAAGTACTACTAATGTACATTAATATAGTTGTTGCTTTTAGTTTGAAAATTATTCAAACTTCTGAGTTGTTCTTTAAAACAGATTACAAGACAAGTAATGAATATGAATATGTTGGGTGGATTCTGTGCTAGAAACATTAATCTTAAAACTGTAGTTCTGGTAAGGAATCAAGGTCACTCTGGGGTTATCTGAAGCTGTATTTTGCTCTGTTGCAGTCTCTGAAGAAGCTAAACCATGCCAATGTAATAAAATTGAAGGAAGTCATACGAGAAAATGACCACCTTTACTTTGTATTTGAATACATGAAGGAAAATCTCTATCAGCTAATGAAGGATAGGTATGTCTTGTTTCACAGAAAAGTAGTGTGCTATCATGCTTTATTTAATGATTCTCATACTACCTTGAAGAACACTTTGGGATTTCTGGTTTTGGCTCTTCTTGCAGCCCCATTGATGTGAATAGCAGTTGCTGCTTATCTGAGAGTAGAATTCTGCATTGTTCTGATACAACACTCTACGTTGTAATGCTTTTGGAAATAAATTTGATCACTTGTTTGTGTACAATCATGAGAGAAATTCCAAATAGTTTTGAGGGTTTTTATTCAATAGCCTCCATTTTAATTTATGAAGGATTGGGTGAACGCTGTTCACGTACTTTTGCACATGGGTTTAACTTAAGGTGGGGCTGGTACATCCATGCATCCTTGTAAGAATGGCCTGTAGATAGGCTAACTCTGATGTTGCAGTCTTGGACAAACACTACATAGCAAGGCTTGCAGGGTGGACTTCAGAATAGGACCTGCCTTTTCAATAGCATTTTCCTTTGATGAACTGTTTTGCCTGCAGTGTGGATTTCCTTTAGACTTTATCACGCACTTTTTCTCCTAATGTGCCAAGCTCTTGGGCTGGCATCCTGAGGTGGCTGCTGGTGACATCAGCACAATGTTGCTCTGCAGCTGAGCAGAATTGCTCTTATCAGGGTTCCCTTAAGGGCACCACTGGGTAATGCACCTGCCAGAGCTGCACTGTACCACCTCTGCCTGGCTACGTCACTGTGCATTCCACATTCACCTGGTCAAGCACACTGCTGGCCAGCCAGCTTCTACAGAGAGATACCACCATGAACCTCTCAGCACCGAAGTTCTGCTGCTGCAGTTAAAGTGACTGAGGTTAAGGCCCAGTTGAGTTTTGAAATGGGAGTTGCATCTCTCTTACGTTGACTTGATGCATCTGTTTTCGTGTGTTCATGGTGTGTTAGGCAAAATAAAGAAACTTGTGTTCTGAAGATGCATTATTTTTCTTAATTATGTAAGTTTTTACCCTGTTTCTTCACAGAAACAAGTTTTTCCCTGAGTCAGTCATCAGAAATATGATGTATCAGATACTGCAAGGGCTGGCTTTCGTCCACAAACACGGTAGGTTTCCTACTAGAGTTTAACTGTGTAGCATCTTTTTAGAAAATTAGATCAAGCACAGAAATAACATGAATAAGGTAACCTAGCAAGGGCTATTAATCATGTCTCATAAAATCATGGTTACCTGTTTCAAGTGGTGCAGTTTTAAACTTTGCCTGAAGTTACTTTTTGTTTTCCTGTAACTGGAGTTTCCTCTTTATCTCAGCACTGGATGTTGTTCATACACTGTGCAGCAGTTTTTCCTAGTTTAGTTAGCAATTGAATAAACAAATTTAAGAATCTTGCATGCTGTGCAACACTAAACACTTCTGCTTCCTTAAAAAGATCTAACTGAGAAGCATTGATACATCAATACTCTTGTGTTGAGATACTGTAACTAATGTGATACTCTACATATAAAAAATAATAAGATAACTTGTTCTCTGAGAAATTTGAACAGCATCCTTATCAAATGCAATCTGGGTTTAAACATTTTTAGTAAGTGGGATGTTTCTAGGAATTACAGGCACAGTCTAAATAAGAGGTGAGGTGTGCTCACAATAGTAAAATGTTTCACAGAGTTTGCAAAACTCCTAATGCTCATGTTTAAAATCTGTCTGCAAACTATTCTGAAATACTGGTATCAAACTCCTTCGCATTTAAAACTGAAGTAATTTACTCTCATGCTCAACTTTTTTGTTTTGTAGTTGTTCTTCACATCACATTGGTATCCTTAAAATTCTCCTAAATTTCCTAAAACATTAGCTGAAAATAAAATAAGAAACTGTTCCTAGCAAGGTTTGATTTGCTTTCAGTGAACCCTGAAGAGGGCTCTTGGTGAATTAAATGAAGAATTAGTTCTGTTCAGTATTAACAAATACCCAGAAACTGACATTTCATTTTCCTTCTGATCAGGATCATACACTGTTCTCTGATTTTAGCATCCTTCTTTCCTACCTCATTTCTCTGTGAAATAAATGAGAAAATTAGATTTTAAGAAAAACTTTCAATTTTAAGTTACAATATTAGTGGAATACCAGGTATGATAAATTTGAACATTTACATTTCACTGTAATAATTTTAACCAATTTCTTAGAGTCGTTTTCAATTTCTGCATGCAGTGCTTTATTCTAGCAAGTGGATTTCAAATTAATGTATAACATAACAAATTGTGTTCCAATTAAACAGCAGAATTAATTTGCTTGGTGACTTAACCACTGGCCATGTATAGAAGTCCTCAAACCAACAATAAGACTGAAGAAACTTTATTTATTAATTTACTATTTACTTTATTTTAATACATTTTATATTTTAATAGCTTTATTTACTTATTTGCTAGCTTTAATTGCTAATATTAGCATTTCATGTCTGTATCTCCAAACTGTTGCCACAATAATAAGTAACTAGCTAAAAATCATTCAAGCAATTTTATGCATCAAGTGTATCAGATAGTCAGTTTTCCATTATCCAAAACTGACAAAGCAGTTGTAGTTTTTGCAAAAGATTTCATTGTGACATTGTTTTTTTAATTGACGTTGCTGCCATCCAATTCATTTTTCTTAGTGCGCTAATGACAGTTTATATTTGTTAGTTTAAGAACACTTGGTGGAGGGGAAATGTGTGCATTTGTTGGGGGAGCATTCCAATTATTTTATATTGAAATAAAAAAAAAAAAAAAGACTGCAAACCACAATATTATTCCAAAACATCCCAAAGTAAATATTGGATTAGTCCTATTAGAAGTTGCTGCTTAAGAAATAATTCTGTGACAATTTGTGATTCTTTTCTGTTTGGTCTTCTACAGGATTTTTTCATAGGGATATGAAGCCTGAAAACCTTCTCTGTAGTGGACCAGAACTTGTGAAAATTGCAGATTTTGGGTTGGCTAGAGAACTAAGATCTCAACCACCTTACACAGATTATGTTTCTACGAGGTGGTAAGTATATCAAGAATTTAATACATTAGCTTAAATAATTACCTTCCTATGACCATTTTAACTTATTTATTATTTCCTTCCATCCTCACAGGTACCGTGCTCCTGAAGTTTTGCTGAGATCTTCTGTCTATAGCTCACCTATTGATATATGGGCAGTTGGCAGCATAATGGCTGAGTTATATACACTCAGACCTCTTTTCCCAGGCACAAGTGAAGTAGATGAAATCTTCAAAATTTGCCAAGTCCTAGGGACTCCAAAGAGGGTAAGGCTTAAAAAACTTCACACAATTTTATCACAAAAAAAAATTAAGTCAAATTATTGTAAAATATTCAGTGCTATCTTTCAGAACATGCACATTGAATTATTGTTTCAATTAGTTTCCTGCAGACTTACTGTTTGCTCAACTGTATTTCTTTTCAGCTTCCATTAAGGCATGTAATGCTAGTCTTTTGTTGTATATTAGCATCTATTGTATATCATTATATAAAGTCTTGCTCTCCTCTGTTGAAAGCCAGATAAAATTGTTTAATTTAGTTATTTAAAGCTATTCATAATGGAAAGCAAATCAGAAGTCTCCTAGGATTTAATTTACCAGAGTCAATTTTCTTTCCCTTCCTGAAAGTGTAATTCTTCTGTGCTGGCACACAGAATTTGGAGCTTGTAAAAGTTACCATAAATAAGACAAAATATGCTTTTCTTATTTTTAAAGCTTAGAAGAAACATTTCATCTCAAACTCAGATGTCTCATAAATATTATTAAAATAAGAAGTAATGGAGGGAAAACATGCAGTATTTTAGAGAGGAAATAATTATTTTCACATATTTTCTGGATGAGCTAAATACTTTTTTAAATTACAAGGAAGATTTGGGTAGTGCATATAAAAATTATATTCAGTTTAAAAGTTGTTTTAGTAAATGTATGGAAGAACATGCAAGAAAAGAATAAGGTTACCTTCAAAATTTTGAATGAACTGAAAGAAAGACCATATGCTATTAAATATTTTTTAAAGTAAGAAATGACAGGTGTATATCAGTATTTTATAGGTGCAAATAGAACTTGGTGGAGAAACTGACCAAACAATCCACTTAGATCTGAAAAACCTAAGGGTGGAGAAAAAAACATCAGTTTCATTAGTGTTCTACTTATATAAAATAACAGTATAATTCTTGTTCAGTAAAGGAGCTCTTATCAGTGGAGAAGTAAGACACAGAAAACTTAAAACAGAAATAGATTAAGCTTAGCTAGGGACATGCAGAGCTTGAACTGGTGGGAAAACATCCAAGGGAACGTACTGAGAAACAGGTGCAAACTCCTGACAGAGCAAAGAGGAAAAGGTCAGGTGGAGAGTCATAGATGATATGTTGTGGAAGTGAAAATTGAGTCAGGAGGACTCAGTGAAAATTGGTATGATGTGTAAAACAGTGCTTGCCATCACACAGTTGTACCTCAGGAGTAATGTGCAATAGGAGCAGTATTTTAAGATTTGAGTTTTAAAATGCGTGAACTATCTTATGCAGATCACAAATCTAGATAGTAAGAAGAACATTTTGATTTTTATGAAGAATATCTGAAAGACAGCACCATGCTAGCTTCTGGAATATTTTCAATGTACAGCATAAAAAAGCTCTGAAGTACAGATCAGAGAGAGGTTTTCACTGTGTGCAGTCACAGAGCAGCACTGAGTTGACTGCTGTGTTTTTTCTCTAACCTTACAAGGAGCTGACAAAAGCAAATCATGTTTAGAGTCTGTCATTCCCAGACTCGAAAGCTTATTGCTTGGGAAAGCAGGGAGCATTACCAGTTCAGTATTCCAGAAAAAACTGTAGCCTTCACTAAAGACCTTAGGAGCTAAGGGCCTTTTAAGTCAGCTCCATAGGATCAGGAAACTGTAGAGTAATTTCATGACTATAAGGCGCACGCTTTTGACTAAAATTTTCCCCCGAACCCAGAAGTGCGCCTTATAGTCTGGTGCGCCTTATATGATGGACAAAGTTTGGAAATTTGCAAACCCGGAAGTGCGAGCTGCGAGCCGCGGGGGGAGCCGGCAGGGCCACGGCTGCCAGGTAGAGGCGGAGCGGTCCCGGCCCTGCAGAGGTGGGGCAGAGCCCCAGCAGGCACACCCCGGCCCCATGGAGGTGGCACGGAGCGGCAGCAAGCTTGCCCCGGCCCCATGGAGGCGGGGAGGAGCCCCAGCAGGCTTGCCCCGGCCCCGTGGATTAAATGAATTTTCATTAGTTGAAGGTTGGCAATGACATTTTAAATAATTTAAAAATATTTTTTAATATAAATATTAATATATTTTTTCATTTTTGCTCTTGTACTGTTTTCACCTTATCCCTATGCTTCAAATGCAGCCCTTGGTACTTTGTTGTAAACTGTTGCTTTATCACTATTTCTCGCAGACAGAATGCCACCAAACTCAATAAAGAAGGGCAGTGCAGTGAAGGAGCAAAGTCTTCTCCATAAATTTAAATGAACAAACTGTTCTCTGGAATAGGAAGTCACTTGAAATCTTGAAATTTTTTTTTTTAACCAGATGTGATTTACAGTTATATTTGAGGGTTTTTCTGTTACCATGGACTGTGCTAACAGAACTAAAACTGTTGTATGTAAAAAGATGAGTAATGGCTATCATGGTATCATAAGACCAAATCAGTCCAGTTTGCCCTGTAGCAGTGCTATAAGCTTAGTGGAGAAAGGAAGAGCACAAATGTCATACCTTGTCTTCAGTAAGGTTTCTGATGCATATTTTTGCTGTATATAAGGTTTCTCTGTATGATAAAAGCATACCTGTTTGGAAAGACTTACACAAAGACTAAGCTTCACTGGCTCTTATTCAAAAGGTGAATTGACTAGAACTTGAGTGGTTCTGCCTCTGATGAAATTTTTTAAATTGTATTGAAGGCTGTCTGGTGGAGTAGATTTTGCTACTTAAGATAGCCAGCTGAGAAGGATTATGTTAGAAAACAAGATTAGAATTTAAGAGGGGTTTTTTTATGTATAAAATTGGAGATGTAGCTTTAAAGAAGTTTTTTCAGTAGTGAACAGAATGCTGTACTTAGGCAGGAATAATCAGCTACATTAATAGATGTGGATAACCATCCAGCTAACACATCTGTAGGAGAGGTCATAGGAGCTATTTAGTGTATTGCATATCTAAAGACAAATACCATACCAGTATATTGAAAAAGGAGTATTTGCCCATTAACAAGTGAACTAATCTTTCTGTTTCCCTTGCTATATTATATCCAGTTTAGAATTTTCCTTTTCAAGAGAGAAAAATCAGAATCTAGAGAGGAAATAAAACTTTAAAAGCCTAGACCCTAGGAATTGTTTGGGTTTCTTTAGCCTGTGTAAAGAAAGACTGGAAGGAAGGAAAATAAATCCACTTCCCAATGTATAAAAAGGCCACTCTAGAGGGAAGAATCAAATAGTCTTCTTGGTATCTATGGATGATAGGACACTCAACAATAGTCATCTGGTTTTTTTGTATGAGAAACCTCCATTTTCCTAAGCTCGAGGAGATTACTCTCTGGGGTAGTCTGTATAGACTGGCTGTGGAGTGCCAGAAATTGGAAGCTTTTTGAAACTTAACACCTGTCAGGAAGGGACAAGGGCGTGGAGTACATGATCTCTTGAGGTCTTTGATAATCCTATAGTTCTGTATTCCAAGAATGCAGTTATCAAGCAACAAAGTACTTCAGTGTTTACTTTTGGAAAGTTAAACACTTGAAAAAAAAGTTCTCATCTGGTGGTCATGGTTTTTTTAATGTTGCAATACTGTCTAGTTGTAACTTAATCATTGACTGCTGTAATGGTGGCATTGGTGCTATATTGTATAGCTGCATCATGGTTATACAACTGTGGCATGGTGTATGAAAGGACCTCACCTCTGATATTTCCATGAAGAGGGCACATTGAAGTCAGCTGCTGGCTCATTTCTGTGGCAGATGGGATGTTCAGTACCACTCCTGGTACTGCTGCACTCTCATCTCCTTCAGATACAATGTGTCCAAGTGTGTATTCATGGTAATGATTCCACCTTTAGCTGCAGGGGACCTAGAAGGACTGCCATTGGAAACTGATGCTGCATTCTGGTGTTGTAATGATTGTCATGGAAAAAAAGAATGCTTGTTTTCGGCTGTATAGGAAGGAGCCATGCAGACCAAGCATGACTCAAGCCTTAAATTTTATCTAAATACATCTTTGTTATTTTTTTCTGATTTTTTTTTCTTTCCTTTGAAACAGAGTGACTGGGCAGAAGGATACCATCTTGCTTCTGCCATGAATTTCCGTTTCCCACAATGTGTCCCTATAAGCCTAAAAACGCTCATCCCAAATGCAAGCAATGAAGCAATACAGCTTATGAGCGATATGCTGAACTGGAATCCAAAGAAGAGACCTACAGCAAGTCAGGTCTGAGCATGTGAATCATTAAGTATAAGACTGAATTTTCTTGCATTGTTAAAAAACTGTAGATACAGAGACCAATTGATTGTCATAATAGTGACAATAATGTCTCCGCATTTTAATGTCCCGCATTTGGTGGGAATGAGACTAAAGTGGTGAGAAGACAAAGTTCTAAACCTGGCTCAGCAGACATCAGAAACTCTTCAGTTATTTTTGCAGTGCTGTCATCTGTATTGGTGTATCTTAAAATTCTCTCTTTACAGGACAGAGAAATAGCTTAGGTGCAAGTGTTTCAGTCAGCCACTTCTGCCACTTTTGTTTTCATCCCCATCTGTACAAAGGGAGGTACTGAAAACTTTGAAAATTGCTTTTTGTGAAGTTGCAGATGGAATGCATTATGGAAGACCAAAGGATTATTTTTACTTGGAATGTAAATTGTACTAAGTGACGAAGAAAGAACTTTGTGAAGAACATGCGAATAGGTCACAAAGGTCACAATTTTTTTCCAAGTTAATTTTCAAAAAGCATATTTCAAGGACCAAGGATGGTTACATTCTGTGGATTTTTTTCTCCTTTGTATTATTCATACCTAATGTAATCCTATTTAGAACATATGAAAGAGGAATACAATTGGGAAAGAAAGGACGTACTGCAAGTTACCCTAGGTGGATGTAGTGTAAGTGATTCAGAAGCAGTTAAGCAGATGGTACCAAATAAAGCAACCATTCCTCTCCACTTTATAAAGCATGTCTATTGTACAGTGATGGAGATATTTCTGTAGACTAGTACTATGTACCTCTACAGAAAATGCTGTATGGGGCTTTATAAAAGCAAATAACCAGCTTTTACCCAGGTGAGTTACTGAGGAAGCAGCTGCAGCAGTTGTGTAATCCACAGTCAGAGTTTAATGCATACATATGGCAGTGTGTTCAAAGGCAGCAATTCTTGAGTGCAGCTGAGGCAAAACATGTATTTGAGCACTCACAAAGAGTAGGATCCTGCCCAGAAAGATTAACAGAGTGGGTTGTTTTGATATAGGACAAGGTATGTTCCTAAGGTGTGTTCATGCTCTGCATGTAGCAGAGGACATGGAAAGGTCAGAGGAAAGGATCAAAAATGCCTTAAGACAGATGCTGTATTTTCTTAATAAACACCACAAAGGCACAGCAGTATGTACACAGTGAATGTATTTTAAAGATAAGCAAAAGCTGGTGATAAGAAAAATAAGGGAGAAACCTTGCTCATTAACATCCTCTAATTGTAGAACCCATACATGACAATCATCTTGCTTCTGTGTTTTTTGTTGTTGTTGGTTTTGTTTTGTTTTTAACTGAAAACCAGGCTATTCGCTGAGTTGCTAAAACACAGTCAGCAGTGGAGACGTAATAAAGCATGTGGTATAGGTAGTGGGGACTACCTCTTTTAAAATGGAAGTTTGTTACTGCAGAAATATAGAATGGTGTTAAATGTATAATGTACCTCAAAACACAGAATCCACCTAGCAATAAAGAAGGGAACAAAAGGATATGACTGCTGTCCTATGTACAAGTGGATCAGTCTTACCAAAGTTATGTGATGGAAAGTTTGAAATACAGAACTGCCAGTTCTCAATACCACTTTCAATATGATGTAATTACACATCCATCTTCCATCTGTTCTGTAAAGCTTGCTCAAATGTTTCAGAAACCTGCTTAGATCCTTGACGAGGTTACCATAGTCAACTTTTTGAAGTGAAATTAATGTGTTATATCTTCTTCTGCAGGCTTTGAAGTACCCTTATTTTCAAGTTGGCCAAATTTTAGGACCTCCTCCACAGTATCTGGAGAAGCAGACTTCTGTTAAAGCAGTTCAGCCAACAGAGCCAAAGCCATCATTACCTAAACTGGAAGCTAAGCCAGAACCTCTCTCTTCACCTGATTTACCTGACAAAACACAGCCACATCACTTGCCAAAGGTTTACCACCAGCCTCTCCAGCAAATTCAGTTGCCTCAGAATACAACTAACCAGCAAGTACCAAAGCAGCAGCAGCCACAGGCACAACCACTTTTTCCAAATATCAATAAAAACTCACCACCTGTAAGTAGTCTTCAATAACTACATAGATGCTTTTATTAAAAGTTCTCAGTATGTTCAGCCAGGTGATCCCTTGAAAATTGTCATATGTTTTATTAGAGGAGATACAGATAGATAACTAGGGACTAATTTAGGATGTAACTGTCTGCTTATTAAAATTTTATAGCAAGTCAGAAGAATAGATTGCTTGTAACAACAGTGTTCATTATGATAGCCCTCAGTGACATGCTTATGCAGTAATGGAGTTGGAATAGCTATCACTTTTTGACCTTTGAGAAACAATTCACAACTATACTGTCAGTACACAACAGAGAAGTGGAAAGGGAGAACTTCACTTGCCTCATGCAGGAAAATACTAAAAAAGGTTCATCCAATTCCTAACCTTGTAAGAATTTAGCAATTATGATTTTTAGGAAGATGAATAGTAAACTTGGGTTTGTAACTTCATTTTGCTTTCAATTTGTACTCACTGAACCGCAATACAAAATATGTTAAAAATAATAGGTATTCAGAGAATACTGGAAAACAAATGGTAAATAGAAGGACGGTTTTAAGACTTAGTAATTTCATTGGAACAGAATGTTAAAGAAAAGTATCTTTTAAAGATCAGTATCTTTTACTTGCTGTATTTACTTTGGGGGCACAGCAGTGTTCTATTTCTTGACAGCTCACCTACTACTGTTCAGAACATGAGTTCAGCAAGATGCCAGAAATAGTGGTTGAGCTGGGTTTGCAAACAGAATGCTCACTACTTCAGGTAGACTTGAGCAATTCAAGGATGACAGTCCAAAAGAACTACACTCCAAATTACATGCTGGCATTATGGTTACATTTTGCATTTAAAGTTATAATGCGACTATGACCGAAATAGGTACAACACACTGGGAAAAATTCCCTCAAAGTCTGTAAGCAGTAGCCAGGAGTTATACTAGATACAAAATATAAAATTTTAGAATTGAATTAAAGTGCTTTTATTATTATAATTTTAACTTTTTATTCATTTATGTATTTATTTAAAATAGAAACAAACAGCTAACGGCCCTCTGAATGGTGTACTAGGTCCTAAAAACAGCAGAAGACGGTGGGGTCAGACTTTGGTAAAGGCTGGGGATACCTGGGATGAGTTGGATGACCCTGATTTTGGAATGTCATGTTCAAAGAAGCCTAGCATTGCACTGTTAAAAGAAAAGAAAAACAAGGAATTTCTTTTTAGGTAGGTCCAACAATTATAAAGTCACAATTTCTTTTATTAAACAGAAGTAGATTTATAGATTGATTATGATAAAGTCTACTAAAATTCAAGTCACCAAAATTCTGCAACAATGCCAAGAACTGCATGAGCAGATCAGCTTTGGGTGTTACGTTGTTATAGTGCCAGTAATATCCAAAAAGAATCAAATTTGTTTTCAGACACTGTATGGTTCAGGTGTTTGTTGTGTATTTAAGGAACTGTTTTATTAAAATTTGACATACTAACATTACTTCCTTTGTCAGTTAAATAGTACTGGGTTCTGCCATTTGGCTGCATTTGCTTTTATTCCATAGTGTTAGATACATTTCTTTCATCAAATCCCAGGTCATTAGGTGTTGGGTTTGACTGTTACCTTGTGGAAATAGTTTCTACTGAGAAAAGTAGGATAAGTGAAAAGCACTGTATTCTTCAGGCTAAGGTCAGCTTGTGGTATTCTAAGCTGAAGTTGTTGGTCATATGGTTTGAAAATTTTGATTTTTTTCAGTATGCCAGAATCAAAAGCTTCATGCTGTATCCAGCCAGGAGGGGGAAACAAGATTCTCATGAGAAATGATTCTGAAAGATCAAATACATCAGCAAAAGATTACTATATAAGCCAATCAAGATATCTGCCTGGTAAGGTTAAAACTCAACACATATGGAAAATGCAAGGTGTGCATAATCTACATACAGTATATTTAAACTTTCAATTTCTCACTGGATAGTTTTATTTTTCATGACCAGCTAAATTCTCAAGTTTTGGACTAAATACGACGATGCAGAAGTTCCTGGATATATAAACATGGCAGGACCTCAACACTGCTTGTACACCATAAAAGCTCACAGGCACTCTTATGTCCAGTAACACAAAAAATCCTCAGTAATATAAATCCAATGTATCTGGGATTACTAGGAATATATCCTGATTAATCTATAAGCAGGTGTATGTGAGGACTAAAAAAAGTATATACATTTATTTCATCAGGATTGTAGTGAGAGGTTTAGGAGTAATGGATTCAGATAGAAAGAGGGGAAATTTAGAAAAGGTATACGGAATAAATTATTTACTGTGAGGCTGATGAGGCACTGGACAGGCTGTCCAGGGGACCTGTGGACACCCCATCCCTGGCAGTATTCAAGGGCAGGCTGGATGGAAGATTGAGTAACCTGGTCTAGTGGAAAATGTCCCTGCCCATGGCAGGGCGATTGGAACCAGATGATCATTAAGGTCCCTTCTCACACAAACCATTCTATGATTCTGTGATTTTATATAGTGCATATTTACCAATTTTGCAGTGTCAAGATGTTTGGGTTTTCTGAACATAAGTTTTGATAAACACAGTCCCCTTCCTTGTACAAGGTGTTTAGAAATAACCATCTACTGGCACTGGTAGGAATTCACACCCTCGCTTCCTTTCCCAAGGCAGTCATCTTTCTTTAGAAATAGACATCTTAGTCTAAATCTGGGTGATTTTGTCAGGAAAATAACATGATATTATTTAATTACTAGAAATGAGAATGGAAAGGAGAAAGCAAAGAGAATGTTTCCTTTAGTTAGTATTCTGAATATATTCTATAGTTAAATTATTTTCTTGGTGTCTCACTGAGTATCTTTTGTTACCATGGTGGTTTGTACAATTACAGTAATCATACCATGAATTCTGTAATCCACGTTTGAGAATTTAGGTGGCTCACAGAGGAATTCCTCATTGTCAGGCAAATTGTTTTGTTATGACATATGATTAATTTGTCAGGAACTCATTAGGGCAGTGATGACATCTGAATATGAAATCAGTTCTTGAATGTTAAATAGGATGCTCAGAGGCTCAACAGTTAAAGTCCAAAAGAAAAATACAAAGAGCAAGGAACTTCCCTAACTAAAAGTAACACAAATAGAAGTCATCTGTATTTATCTTTTTTAAGCACAATTCTAATGTCTGCATGGTTTTCAATGAGAAAGTCATAGATGTAAAAAATAAATTTCAACATTTAAGGGAATAGTAAGTCCAAGGAACATAGATGTTTATTTATCCGTATTACTTAAAATCTGCAAACACTGGATTTGGGAGCTGCTTTCATGTGTTGTAATCCTATTAATTCTTGTAATGCTTGTAACATGAAGAAGTAAAATAACTTTTTTCCTATTTTTTAACTTAACCCTTAAAGAAATAGTTTATTTTTAGCCTTGGGAATCCCAACATTTGATAGGTATTTTTAATTTGTGTGTTCTTTTTTTGACAGACAAAAAAATCAATTATGAGATTATGGTTTTATAGAAACCAAGTACCTATACTAAAAAGTCTTTTTAAAGTTATCTTGAAACCATGAAGAGAATTGTTCTTAAATTAGTCTCACTAGTTTTCATGGTTCAGCTTAAAAATCTAATCAATGGACATCATTAATTTACATTAATGGTATTTTGCATTATAAGACAAATGATTCAGTGTTGGTTTTCTGTTCTAGAAATGTCATTTATCGGTTGAATCAAGTTTGAAATTTGGTATTTATAATATTTTCCATCATTTGTTTTCTAAGGTGTAAACCCAAAGAGTGTCTCTTTAGCAGCAGTCAATAAAGAAGGATCACACGGAACCTGGAGCAGCCAGTTGTTTGCTAAACCACTGGCAAATGCTGGGGGAGGATTGACTTACAGCAGAAATACTACAGGTAAAAGTGTAATTGAAAATGGTTACATTATATCTCCTTGTACTTTAATTAATTTAGTTAAGACTATCTGGTTTCACTTCTGCAGTTAAGCTTATATTCTAGGCTCTTTTTTTTTCCCCTCGTTTTAGTGAGAGACTTAAAAAACAACGTTTTCGTGTGTGATATGATGTATTTTGCTTTCAGGACAGAAGGTATGAACTAGCCCTATTTATAAAGTTCTGTCAAGATAAATTTTGTATATAATCCACTGAGACCATTATTTTACTGTATTTAAGCAACTTTGGTGTCATTACTGCTTGCTCCCTATGCCATGGAACACTGTCAAACAGCAGTCTCACCCATGAAGACAAAAGGGAGGGTGGTGTGCTCATGTAATAAAAGTGCTGCCTAATATTTTAGACATGTCTTTTATGAATTTACTGGCTTGTCCTAAATCCTTTGCTGCAAGAAAAGTCCCCATATTTCCAGGAAGGAACTTCCAGTGAGACTATGCTTTGTGAAGAGCACTAATATCAGCATTCTATAGAGTGAAGTCCAACACTAGTTAAGATTTCACTGAGGAAAGCATCAGGCTCTGGACTGAAATGTGTCCTCTCAGCACCAAGCCCTATACCTCAGGTACACTGTCCCTGTTATGGGAGGTTACCTTGTTACCAACTCTGCAGCCATTGTCCAGCTTGCACCAGTCACTCTCCAAATACTTCAGTGCCAATAAACCCCCCAAGCTTTACATGCTTGTAGAGCAAGAACTTCAGGAGGTTTGTTTACATGCAGATCCTGCACCTCTTTTTAGTATAACTTTAGTAGCTATTCTGCAATGTCAACAAACCTGATTTTCCCTTCTGAAAGTCAGGCAAGATGAAGTTGTTAATCTGAATTAATGTGCAAGATTTTAGAAAGTGGAAAAACAACAGCACCTACCAGAATTCTTTGTGGAATAGAAGAGGTTTTTTAAAGCAATCATCTTGCATATCTTTTTTTTTTTTTTTTTTTTTTTTTTAAATAAGAGTATCCATGTGCTTCAGAAATAAATTATTTATAAATAATCTTGCAAGGGAATCAGGCACAGAAAAGCAAATAGCTGCTTCCAAAAGTTTTCATCAATAGACTAGACGTCTACCTACTGAAGATAAAATTAGGATGAATGCTAATGGTAGAAATCCTGCATTTGTCTTACTACCACGAATTTAAAGAAAAAAAGCACTAAAACTGATTACTTTTTGTTTGAAAATTCTTGTTATTATTTCCATCAGTATCTTAAATTGCATGTGATATTTCATATACTGGGGAGACAGCAACATTTAAGACAGATATACATGAAACCAGGATAGATGGACCACAGAAATGCAAGACATATAAACTGTATCTTTTCCCTTTTCATATTGACAGTCTGAAAGTCAACACTGCCGTGTTTAAATAACTATGTATAGTTTATATAAGTAGGCTTTTTTTTTTCATCAGCCACAACATTTTTCTAAGGCAAAATAAGGTAAGAGCAAACAGTTACAAATAGTTTATTTATGAATGATTGTAAGTTCATGATCAGCCAACTTTGAAGATATTACTAAGTCCTTAAAATTGTAAATGGAATGTAATTGTATTGTTGCTAAATCATATTGTTAGTCCATAATTAGAAGGATTTTGTAAAGTAACTTGTTGGAGTAACGTTTCCTGCTTATGAAAACAGGGATAAGACATTATAGTTACTGATGTCAGATACTCTTTCTTGCTTGCCTTTTTTCTCTCCTCATTTCTTTTACATCACTTACACTGGTTCTTCATACTGTTCTTCTAAAGTTCTGTCCTTCCATCTTTTTCTTCCTTTAATTTTCCTTGTCTACAGATGAAAACTTAATTGTACCTATTGAAAAGCTATCATGCAAAGAAAGGTTGAATGAAAAATTAGAGGATCCAAAAGGTAATTTATATCAATTATAGACTGATTCTTTGTACATTTCCTATTTTTGTTTTACAGTTTATTGTAAAGAAAATTACACTTATATTGCAGGTTCCTGATAATTGTATACTTCCATTTTCAGTAGCAATCTGGTTTGTCAAACCTTGTTCTCTTCATTATGGCTTCTTCTGGATTCTTAGAATTTACTGTGCTTTAAAAGGCAGAGAATATTTTAGTACCGTAATTATAATCTACAGCAGGTCACTGGATAATGGTGAGGAAATGATCCTAAAGCAGTAAGTGCATGCGCCCCTCAGGGATGGGTTGCTCGTGACAGCACTCAGGACTTAGATTTGGATTCTCTGCCCATTGCACTGATCTTACAGTGCTATGCTTGTACAGGTTTTGGTGGAGTTACCTTAGAGTAAAAGGGAGGAAACTCAGGATTCCAGACAGCCTAGTCTGTGCCTTTTAGTTCCACTGCTCTGAATGCTGAAATTATCACAGAGTGTTTGTGTGAAGAGGAGCTTTATGAGATTGCACAAAGGCCAAAGATTTAGAAGACAGAAAAACTGGCAAAGAAGATATTGTGTTCTACTGCAACTACTACTGAAGCTGTGATGAAGATGCTCACACTTGCTGAAGGTTAAAACAAACTACTGTGTATAGCCTTCTACTTCACAAATTTAATACTCCTGAACACAGAGCTATATCACGAGGGAAAAGCATTTCTCTCTGGACATTGTGCCAACACTGTCTTAACACTGTCCCAAGTGATGACAGACATGAAGAAGGTTAGACATTTTCTTGGATCAGGGAGTCTTGAGTGTTGTAACAGATCTTCCACTCTTCCACTGAACACTAATTTCAGTACTAATTTTGTGTGTATGTGCACATTGCTTCCCAGCTTCCAAACAAGGATGGTTATGTCAGCCTACCTAGGGTAGCTCTGCTTTAAAGAAAGATCTGGACCAAAACTAGGCACAAATAAAATTAAGCCAGGGTTAAAGAGAGAAGATAATTGGGTCAGATTTTTATAGCAGACCTTCAACTCTGGGAACTGTCAACTCCAAGTTGCACCACTTTTCATAAGAGATGCTGAATTCCATTCTTTTCAATAGATTTAGGCCACACATGCTGAGCACAAGCTTGTAGTAAAGCAAGTAGATATAAACAAAAGATTGTAAATTTCTCTGCAACTCAGTGTATACCTTTCTATGCCATCTTAAGTTTAGTGGAAGTACTAATGAAATGTTCATCCTGCCCTTTGTCTTTATTCCTGCTGAAATTTTGTCTGTTAAGTGCTGAAAAGGGCCCAACTAATGTAGAAAACAAATAATTAATTCAATGAAAGAATGTTTTTCAAGAGACAAGCACTAGGGAGTTTTTAAAGAACACTCATACTTGGTACTCTTGTGGTACTGCAACTATAAGTTGAAGCAACTATAAAAAGTAGGCAGTTTTCTTAATGCAGCTGAAAATTCTAATGTTCTGTAATGTAAACAGGAAATCCTGGCTTTGGAAGTAGTGGTGCTTACAACCCATCAGGATTATACACTCCTTCCTTCTATAAAAAAGAAGTTGGATCAGCTGGACAACGGGTACAGCTAGCACCTCTTGGTGCAACTGTATCAGGTAAGAAATATTCTTTTACTACTCATATCCAGGACAAAGAGAAATGTTCATTTTCCATGCTTCCTGAGAGATGTATTAGCCCTTGGTAAGGTTTTCCTCAAGTTTTGTAAATAAAATTGTAGGGCATAAATTCTTCTTAATACAAGTGAACTGCATGTAGGTGCCTAGAGGCTGTCCTGCTAGAGAAGCTACTGCTATTAATATTTGTTAGATAAAAGAGAAAATAATTACAAAAGGTGCAAAGAAGATTTGGACCATTTGTTAAACTACTGTTCATTAGTGGTGATGGGCTAATCAGTGTAAAAACATGCAACTCCACAACTCTATAGTAAATGGTCATGTAGTTGGGACTCCATTCATTTGCTAAAAACAATGTGAAATCTGATCTGGATGTAACCTTGGATCCTCTGCAGTGTTGGTGACATTCTGAGCACCTTCTTCACTGTCATGTTTCTGACTCAGAGAAGATGAACTGGAGTGCTCAGGAGGCAGGAGAAACTGGTTTGTGAGTGAAGATTTACAGCTATTGTCCACACCCATAAGCCCACTTCTCTAGTTACTTCAGAGGAGATAGCAAGGCCCTAAATCAATGGTAAATTGTTTAACCAAAGGGCCCATGGCAGACCAATCTGTTATGGTCCTTCTTAATAATGTTGTCTTTCTGCTGACATGCTCCTTTGAGTTGCCTGTTCTCCTTAAGAACTTGCAAGTGGCTTCAGCGAACTGGAG
>PYHW01010670.1:1174329-1190742 GCA_013186435.1 Turdus rufiventris
GTTACTCAGGGTCTGTAAGGTCAAATATTCATGCAGCAATGAGAGCTGAAACCCCTGTAGTAGGACATGGGCAATCCCCTGATAGATACTACACAAGGAAGGTCTAGAAATCTGGCTCTAGAGGCCTGTTGAATGCTATAGCAATATTGGAAAATAGCTAAACAAGTACTAAATACTACTTACCAAGCTGCGAAGTGAAGTGTAATGATCAGATTCTGCTGTTTGAATTAACTTATTACCATTTTTGGTCAAAAATCTGTAGAGATTTATCTCTGTCCTGTCAAAGGAGTGTCACAGGGACCGTTTAAAAAGCCTAAATCACTGCAGTCTGTCATTCATTTTAAGGGTGACTTAGCCAAAAATGCCTAAATTATCACTAAACTCTTGGTCCTACATGTCTTTATTTGGCTATCGGACTAGAGAGTTTGAATAGGCTACACAAGGGAGAATATTGGTCTGTTCTTCAAAGACATTGCTTTCTGTTTTAGATCTTAAAGGCCAACCTAGATACCTGAAAACACAGACAAAACTTTAATAATTCCATATGTCACTGTTTATATGCTCATTCAGTACCTTCCCCAGCTTTTATGCTTTTATAATAATATCGCCCAAAGAACTTTGCAATGTACAGTAAATTGTTTATTAGGATGTTGAGCCAGGCTGCTTCTGTTAACTGCATTTACAATAAATGCTTTAGACTTCATAGTAATATTAAACTTGCCATTTTAAACTGAGTATGCTTTTTAAAGATATAAAGTTGTTAATGATGACTTCAAGCATTGTAAAAACAATAAATTTATATGTATGGCTTTTATAAATGTATATTAAAATTTAAACTCCTGTTGTTGACCTAATGTGTCATAACATAGGGGCTACATTAACTTCCTGGAAAGCAATTTAATCTAAAACAGTTGTAACAAAAAGTCAAATATTTCGTTAAGAAAATTGCACCTAAAGAAAACACCACTTTTTTTTTTTTTTATACTGCAAGAGCTATGCAAGAGTAGGGCTGTCTGGTTAGTAATGCACTGGAGAGTTTAATTCAATTGCTACTGGTCTAGGAGTAAGTATTTTTCATTCCCTTAGTACTAAGAGATGTTCCTATGCTACTTAAATGCATCTTAATTTAACTGTAGAACATACCTGTAACTTGCTGTGGCAATGAAAGACACCCTCAGACAGTTTGTAACAGGCATAAAAGCTATGATTTTATAATTATAAAACAAAATGAATTAATCACTTGTCTCTAGTACAAGATGCCAATGACAGTTAAAATCAGAGCCTCGTCAAGGAATTAACTAATAATGTGCCAATAACTCACATGTCTGGGAGTCACCTTCGAGCAGAAAAATAAACAGGTACTGTTTATGGTTCTAAATATGGTTAGAACAAACATGCTGTCCTTGTCATGTGCTATTGAACCTTGAAAGGGCTTTGACATAACCAGATCAGCCTTTACTTGTCCACAAGCAAAGCATAACTAGTATTGATTAATTCTTGTTGCAAACAGCAAGAAAAGGCTAACAGGCTTTGTACAGTCCTTTAATTCTGATTCATTGGTACACATCAGACTGCTAGTGAAGAAATGCTTTAAAAAATAACAATATGCTAGTAAAATTTCAATGGGGTATAAAACGTATGTAAGGGTAAGATTTTTCTCTTGTCCCTTTGCCTGTATTACTCCTGTTTATCCTGAGCATGAGTGTTCTACCTCAAGTTCTAAATGACTCTACCAGCAGTTCTCAATTCAACCCATTGCTTTCCAAAGCTCAGGAAACAGCAGCAAGGGTTCACACTTCAATCTAAAATTTTAAAAAAGCTTACCAGTCCAGTTTTCTGCTTTCTATTGTCTTTATTCAGGTAAAGACAATGCAATTCAAATTTACAAGTTACCTGATTTGAGATCAGCATTATACAATTGCAAAACTGCTGTGTCATGGCTGTTCTCAGTTTATTTCAGGAGATGCATTTATGTTTGTGTCCTACTCCTACAGGAGAAAACTACTTCAATAGAAATATGAAGAGGCAAAAAATCCCCATAAACCAGTTTGAAGAGAAGTGTCTTAAATGCTAATGTCTGCCTTACTAACTTTGTTCTAATTTGAAAGACATGGAGACACCTGCCTACCAATGCTGGGTCCTGGGCTGGAATTAGGCACTTAAAAGGATATTAACAAACCATCTGCTGCACACCCCTTATTTCTCTGCTGGGAGGTAGGAGAGAAATGTAAATACAGGTGAACGCCTGAAGTTGAACTCTGCAGGGTGATGAATAAAGGCTCTAAGAAGATGCTCTGAGCACAGTTCCCCGTCCAGATCTGTCTATGCTCAAGGCAGCTCTGACCCAAGTTGTCTGGCCTGGTACCAGGCTGCTGAGACTCTTACTGGAGCTGCATCCATTCCTGGCCATGTCCCTGCAGATCTGCAACCAGTCTGACAGACCTGGCATCCTGGCTTGACCTCAGCCCTGCCTCATCCCTGTGACTTGCCTGGCAAACCACGCTCCTGCTGGCAGAGCCTGGCTGTGGCCCCTGGCTCAGCTGTGCGCCTCCTGCTCACTCAGCACAAGGTCACTGCCCTGCCTATGGGAGGAGGGAAGGAAAACCACAGGACGTGACCCTCCTGCCAAGGTGCTAGCCTGATACGCAGAGGATTCTGAGCAACTCCAGAGTCTCACCAATCTAATGGACCAGCCCTCTTGCTTCCATCTCCCTCAGTAACAGGCACCAAAGAAAGAAGGTTGAAGAAATCAAATCTCAGAATCTGTGCAAAAAGGGACATAAGTTAAATGAGACCAGAAAAAGGATACGTTACTATCCATGTGTATCTTCCAGGACATTTCTCTATGGAAGGTTTATATTTAGAATTATTTCAGGCATTAAGGAATCAACTGAGGACAAAGACTGATCAAATAAGCCCTTTGGTCTTTAAATAAACTTTCATACAGTTATTTTCTAAATCTAAAATAGATTATCCCCTCAGAAAAAAAAAACAACCCCAAACTAAAAAACTTTAATACTTATCTGAATATATATTGTATATGCTTTTGTGCTCTCCATGTCCCTCCCAGTTCAGATTTTTGTAAGATTTTTATATTTACAAGTTAGTAGATTCAGGGATAGATTATTTATGCAATTCATGTTCGCAAATATATCCTCCCACCCTGCAGGAAAGGCACCAAACTGTATCAGTCCAGATCAACAATTAGAGATAAAATACACTGTGTAGAACACAAAAGTTTGCAATAATAATTTCTTAGTTTATTTTAAATAACATTTTAATAAAGCTGTGCCTATAACTCAGCATTATCAAATAAAGCATATTTTTGATTTATGAGTAGTAATCTGTAGAAGTGAAATGAATGACACACAGCTGAGCTTACAAGTGATTGCAAGGCATGGGTAAGCATTTATTGCATTACAGCAGAACCTCAACAGCCGGCTCCGTGATTGTGTTTTGTGGGATCAGGTTCTAACACACAGCAATGGGAGAACAAACCCCCTGACTGACAAACACTATGAACAGATAAACTGGAATGGAAAGGGAAATGCAACATCATAACACGTTTATTGTATTAATTGCTAGTGACAAACTGGCAACTCCTCTCCCCTCCTTTTAAAGGTATACATGATTTTAGAAGGACAAGTCAAATATGCATTTAAGCTTCAATCCTGCCACTGTCTGAATGCAAGGGCCAGGACGCCTTTGTCAACACTAAGTTGCAGGACCAGAAGCTAAACTAATGCTATACTGATATTTTCTTGCTTTCTTTCAGTGCAGAAAGTGTTAAGACAAATACCATGACAAGGGCTCTCTATATCAGTCCTTTAAAAACACAACCCACGTGCTTTAGGACATGAAAAATACAACACACAGGTAGCAGTGCCTTTTCCACTTATGTGCAGCACATTTAGGCAGTTGCATTTTTGGGCTTCTCAGTCATGTGTCTTCAAGTCACTTGATGCAGATTCATGGCTTAATAGGTTTTTTCCATCATCTGCAATCCAAGCCGTCCAACCATCAGTAAACTGTGGAGCAGAATAGTTGTTATAAAAGAGAGGGAGGTGGAGGCAAAAATCCCATTAAGAACAAAAAGGAAGAAAGCACTGATACAATTTCATTTAGCTGAACACCACCACAGGATTTCATTTTTCACAGAACTTACCATTTAACATTTTTAAAACAATATAATCCACAAATAACTAAAATATTTATTCAATGACACAAACAAGAACAAAGGACAGGTGGTTACCTGGCACCGGCAATTATCCCGGGCATTGCCTTTTTGGAGTTGTAAAATCTCATTCCCATAACAATAGACAAGGTGCCAGACGCCACTGTTGAGAAGAAGCCCAGTCAGAACCATTTGACACAGAAATTGCCACACTTGGTAACTGAGTAACACTTGGACACTGAGCAGCACCAACCAAACAGACCTACACATACAGACCGGAATGCCTCCCTCTGTGAGTGAACAATTTGATTTTCTTCAGCATCAAAGCTGTCATTACAAGCTTCTCAGCAGCTTTGGTAACATGCTCCACTGCTCAGCAGAAGCGAGGAGATCTTACCAGGGCTGAGACCACGGTCTGATCACACACAAACTCTAATCCTCTCAACAGGTCACTAGCTCTCCCTTATTTGCAAAAGAATGATTATTCCCTCAAACACAGGCAAGCTCAGAACTGCCAGAAAGCTGGGATGGTGACAGTATTCACTATATGGGAGGTAAATATTATTTACACTTCCCATTTCTCTGCAACATTCTGAACTGGAAAGTGGCACCAAATACTACAACTGGAAAGAAAACAATCCCATTTGAAAGTGATTGGAAAACAGAAAGCAATCCAAAGAATAAAACTGAAAGAGCAATCAACATCTTAGACATTACCCCAAATTATTTTATCTCTAAATGTGGATAAGAATCCCATCAACATTCACATGAACTTTACAGGGCCATTGTTTCTTGAAGAAAAAATGCTGCATACCTTTTCCCAAAGCCTCAAGTCTGATTGCATCAGACAGGGTAAAAGATATTCTAGAGTTCCTGTGTCAAGGCTCTATTTCTGCATTTCTACCCCTGATGTACTGGGACCAACTTACAGCTCTGCAGGAGCCACAGCTGCATGTCACAAGGAGGACTGAGAAGGAATGGAGGGATGGAGGGACGGATGGATGAAGAGCTGTACTAGACTGTGACACATCACTGCTTTCAAGAGGTCCATTTGAAAGCATTCCATGCACCACATCAGGATATATAAAAGCTGCTCATCCCTCTTCCATGACATTGCCTAAAAACCTGTGCCAGAGATGCACAGCCACTCCCATAGCATGCCAGAGTGGAAGGACAGTTCACAAATGGAAATTGTGCTTTACATTGATCTGCAGTCTACATTTCATTCCTTACCACAAGCTTGGTCCTCCACAATGGTTTCAGAGAGCCTTTCAGCACATTAGTCCCATTACTTTAAAATAGTCTTAAATCACTGTAAAGCTATAGTATCACAGCACTAGTAACACTGTGGAATAGTTASAGAACTAGCAGGCTTCTCAAGAAGTCATCTAGGAAACCCTAGTGCCTAAAGTGCCACCTGATAGTGATTTAACCAGGTATTACACTCCTGCAGCAAAGGAACTCCCTGAGGTTCACCTGAGTGCTTCATAATACTTTCCATAGTGATTTCATCCTTCTCCTTTCCCTAAAGGGTTAACTGCAAGCTTAGCACCCACAACTTCTTGTAAGTTCTACTGTAAGCAGAGTAGGTAACTGCCTCTTTTACATCCAGAGTGTATGATGCATTGGAAAATGCACTGCTCCTGAGATGCTTGTGCAAACCAGAGTTCCATAAGGCCACATACCACCTGTCACAGCGCTGTCACTACTGCAAAAATAGTGCTTATTCCACCACCACAGGCTAAAAGCGCTGCTTCACATCCAAAAATGTTCCACATATGTTTCCTGCACCTAATGCGTTGGTTTAACATATTATCTAATCTGGCAGAGGAGACAGGTATTTCTCACCAGCTCTGGATTCAAAGGGGACAATCCAGGTCTTCAACCCAGGTATCGTGCTCTTACACAAACACCTCCTGGCTGTGGGCAGGAGGCTCTGCCACCACTTACAACATCTGTATAGGTGAAAGGGCGCAGAGCAGCTGAAACATGCTAAGGGAAAAAAAAAAGGGCACTGTTCCCACCGCTACCAGCAACACTCGGTACTCGGCTGCCCAGCACACTTACCGAGGGAAAGCCACACATTCTTCGGATCTTTGGACTGCTGGTAAGCGCCTAGTCCCGCTAAGCCGCCAAACAGAAGACCGGCAGCGAGAGAAGGGACGCTGCCTTGAATAAAAAAATAAAGCGGTCAGCGGAAGAACACACACAGGCAGCCTGCACACCAAACGAGAGCACTTCGCGACTTTCCTGTACTAGCAAACCCACAAAACCAACCTAACCAAAGCACTAGGGTTAGGCTGTGGGGTTTGAAGAGATTTTTTTAAGACATTTTGCAGACCTCCGCGAGGTGGCAACAAGGATTTAGCGGGACTTTGCGGGCTCGGAGCGGGCGGAGCTGAGGGAGCCGAGCGGGGACTGCCTGCGGGCACGACCGGCACAGGGACAGGGACAGCCGCGGCCACCAGCACCCACCTGCCTTGGCGTAGCCCACCACACCGCCCGTGGCCACCAGCGCCGCGTAGCCGAAGCCCAGCCAGTCGTACTCCATCTGCGGGCAGGGCAGGCCGACCTTGGGCCGCTCTCGCTCACTCCGTGCCCGCCCCGGGGCCGCCTCACGGAGGTCCCGCCCGCCGCCGTGACGGCACCGGGGAGGGCCTGCGCCGGCCGCCGCGCTGTGGCCGTGCTGGCTGGGCTCCGGGAGACTCTGCTTGATTGACTGCCCGTCAGTAACACAGCTGGAAAGTCAGAAATGAAGCAGGAGCACCCATCTTCCATTTTCTCCCCAGGCTCGACATCACCCCGCACTGCCAGGGGTGCCCTAGCGTGGGGTCCCTCCCACGGGAGACAGTCCTGCACTGCCACAGCGTGGCTCCTTCCACGGGGTGCAGTCCTTCAGGAACAGGCTGCTCCACCTCGGACCTTCTGCCTGGTCACAAGTCCTGCCTGCAGGTTCCTCTGGGGCATGCCAACCTCCTCCAGTGTGGGGTGCTCGGTGGGCCGCAGGTCTCTGCAGGTCTCTGATCCATGGGCTGGAGGGGCTTAGCCCGTCTCACCCTGGGCAGCACCTCAGCTGCAGGGGAATCTCCTCCCTTTGCCCTGGGACACCTCCTGTCCTCCTCCTTCACTGCAGGGCTGCTCCTCCCAGCAGGCTCTCGTTCCTCTCTCCAGCTGCTGCTGCTGTTGTGCAGTAAATTCTTTCTGCTTCTTAAATACATTATCACAGAGGTGCCACCGGTGTCGCCGTGAGTTCAGCCTCGGCCAGCAGCGGGTCTGGATGACTCTGCCCAACATGAGGGTAGTTCCTGGTGTCTCCTTTCAGAAGCCAACCTTGCCCAATCCGGATGTCAAAAGAAGGCGTCTGAATTACTTGCAGCTCTGCTGAGGATTCCACGTGCATGCAGAGCGATGGTGGTATTGTGCTACAGCACACAATCCCCAGCAGCACGTGGAGAACCTGCCCAGCACTGCACTGCATGCAGTCCTTTGTCCCAAAGGCAGGCTTGCTAGCTGGTGCTAATTCACCCACTGAGACAGGTATTTATTTCCATTTTTCATTCTGGTTTGCACCAAGTAGAGAGTTGGTCTGCTCACCTATCACCAATACTTTACACTATGTATATGTTTTAACAAACTAATCGCACTGTTCATACATTTTGACAAATTAAGGCAGAAGCTTTCATTGGCTACATAACTTCTATGATTAGTACTTGACCCCCTGTCCATTTGCTAGTTAATAGCTCTCGCTTCTCATGCTAATTAGGCCACAGGTGCAGTTCTTTCCATTTGAGTCTGGGGTCTGTTTTGAGTAGGAGGTCAATGTGGAGTGATTGTGATTGCCCACTGCCAGAATTTACTGCTGCCAGTCACTGCTCAGTTCTGCTGACTTCACTCCTGGTGGCTCTTGTCCAGACAGCCCATTCATCTTGAGACTGTCTTCTCTTTTCCTTAAAACAAAAGATCAGACAGGTATATGATGCTTATAGTACAATTCCTTAATCATAACTGTCCAGCAACAGTTATTGATTAACCAAAAAAAAAAAAAAAATGAAGTTTGACTCAAACTCCTGTTCAAATCCTGTGGGGATTAGTATCATTCCCAGACCCTGAAGGAGAGTGCAGTTCTCATCTCATGGTCTGGGTCTGGAGAGGTGCCTGGGACTGATTGGTTGGAGAGCAGCTTTGCTGCAGTTTTCCCACTCCTGGAGAGTGGGAAAGGTCTTGGACATTCTAGAGTGTCACAAGAAGTTGCCCATAAGGCAGCAAGGTGCTCTTGAAGCAAAAAGTGGGAGGCAGCACCCTGGGCTACATTAGACAGGTTTGGGCAGATGATCCTTCCCCTCAGCTCTGTCGTGAGACACAGCTGGAATCTTGGGAATTCTGCTCTAGGCTCAGTGGTGCAAGGCTGGCATTGGCATACTGAAGCAGGTCCAGCAAAGGGCTCTGAAGATCATTAAAGGCTTGGAGCATCTTTCATGCAAGAAGTGTCTGAGAGAGCTGGAACTGTTCAGTCTGCACATGATATTGATGAAAAAAATATCTGCAGGGAAAGGCAAAAGCAGGTAGAGCCAGGGTCTTCTCACTGACAGCACAAAGGGTAATATGCACAAATCAAAATACCGGAAATTTCATTCAAACATAAATTAAAACCGTTTTCATTTTGAAGGTGGCCAAACAACAGAAGAGGCTCTCAGGCAGGCTGTGAAATCTCTATCCATGGAGATATTCTTCCCCAAACTGGACACAGCCCTGACCATGCTTTGGGAAAGGAGGGCTGGCCTTGGTGAGTTTCAGAGGTCCCTTCCAGCCCCAGCTGGTCCATGACTCTGCGATACAAACACAGTGAAACTGATGCAAATTTCACAACTTGTCTCTACCTCCTCCCTTCCCAGATTCTCAGGTTTGAGAACTGAGCACTGAGGTTTGTGCTTGTGACAAAATCCTTTATGTATTTTACAGAAAGGAAGATGTCATTAGGCCCATGGCACAAGAGACAGATTACCTTCTCACCTCTGGCAGGGCTTGTGTTTTAATGTGTACTCAAAGATTTACTGAACTTGGTAAGATTCAAGTCCTGCCTACAGAGCAACACAAATGACCTGTCAATATTGCTTTCTGCTTTTTTTTCCCCACCTTCACTCCTGAGGGTAGATGTGCTTGAACCTGGATAGATTTGCAAGGAAAAGGAATTAGAAGATCTGAAGCTGAAGCACAATAGGCTATGGTCAGACTAATTCTTTCACAAGGCAATGAACTTTCCTCCATGATGATGGATTTCATAAAAGACTCTGAAGAAGAGGTGTGCAGGCTGTTTTAGATGAACAGTTAAGAGTACAAATATATTTCAACTGAAAGTAAGTTAATATGGTTTGTCAGGCTTCCATCAAACAAACAAGCAAACAGCCAATCCCCAAGTGAAAACAAAAAAGAAATCCCCAAACAAAACAATGAGGGCCCTCTGCTGCTTTTTTACAAGCTTACCGTCAAACCAACAGTTTGCCCCAGGTTATGTGGAAAAGCAGACTTACACTGAACAAATGACACTTACCAAAACAGTATTTTTACCCTCTTTAGCTTATCAGCCCTTCACACTCTCAGTTCGTTGTCTCATGTGCTGTGTTTTCCCTTTCCCCTCTTTGTTTTCCTCCTGCCTCCTCCCCATTTTTGTTTTAAGGCTTTCTCTATTTTTTTCAGTTGTGCTCCCCTTCCCCATGTTCTAAGAGCTCCATTCCTGGAAAAGACTTAAGACAATGGATCACATTTGCTGAAGGTTGCAGTCTTTTGTGGAGAGAGCTCTATTTGCATTTTTTCGCCATTAGATGGCCTGAAGCATCTGGCTAACACAGTGCTAATGATTGTCAGCAGTGAGTTGCTGATCAAAACCAGGCTGGCTTTGTTTGAAGCAGAACCTTTGCTTTTAGTTTAAGTACCTAATCAAATCAGATAGAAAGGTTTGGTGTTGCCTACTTAATGCCATTGTTTTGCCTTGAGTGCCTATTTTTAGGCCTATTTCTAATGCCTATTTCCAGCCTCTTGAGGTGTCCCTCACAAAAATGGCATTCACACACCAGCCAATTGTTTATCATTCTGGAGTGAGCCTTCATGCCCACATAGCAAACCACCACCGTGCTGGCAGTCACCAGCCATGGGACAGCAGGATTTGCTAGTCAAACACCTTTTCTTGGATGACTCTCTGTTACCAAAGGTCTGGGTTCCTAGCATGGGGAGAGAGCGGAGATGGAAAGCAAAGCCATAGCTAGAGGGTGGCACTGTAAATCTGGAGCAATGAAAATTGGTCTTTAAATCCATTGAGAATGATTTGCAGAGGATCATCAAAAGTGCCCCTGTGCTGTGGAGTAAAGCCAGAAAAACTTTTTTAAGCATTATATCAAGCTATTCATTAGGAGTTTGTATGATCACAGGCTGGTTCCTGGTGAAAGCTGAGGACATTGATTTATTTCTGCATATCACGACATAACACATTATCGTGACCTCTGAATCAGTGTGTCCTAATTGATTTTGAGAGCATCCTTGATTATGTTTTCAGCACCTTAAATCATAATTTGGTGTAGCTGATGTCACTGCTGACCTCAGAGTTCACATAAATCAGAATATTTGATGGCTTAATTGATTTGGAAGCCAGCTACTGACTCAGAAGCCAGTGAACAGAAAATCCTACTGGCTACTTCAGTTTTATGCCTCTTGTGGCTATGCTATGATGGGTGCCAAAGCTTCAGCCTTGCATTTGTGGGTTTCAGAATGATGGGTTTGTGGTAGCTGTGTGCTCACAAATTGAGACAAGGTTTGAAGGACAAGGCAGAGGAATTGATACAGTCAACAGAGAAATGAGGTATGCAAGAGAGCAAACCAAACCAGACTACAAGTGTGCTTGGATTTTTCTCTGTTCTGCATCTGTGGGTGCTCCTGGAAGTGTTCCAGGTCAGGTTGGATTGGGGTTTGATCTAGTGAATGACATTCTTGTCCATGGCAGGGATGTTGGAACTAGATGATCTTGAAGGTCTCTTCCAATCTAAACCATTCTATAATACTATGATTCTACATAACCATTGTTTTCATTCCTAAAGTGGGGGGGTTTTGTTGTTTTTAGGGGTTTTTTTTTTGTGTCATTAGACCCAATTTGAGCATCTTCCTGGCTCCTAATCCTGGGATTATCTCTGCTATATCTTCTTTTGGACTAGCACAAGTACTGCTTGGCCTCTTGGCAGAGGAATTGCTACAGCTCAGGCGCAAACAATTCTAGCAGAAGTGGGAATGGGAGGGCTGTGAGCCTGCTGGTTTAGGCTGGCACTGCCACCAGACATCAAGCCACAAGCTTGGCCTGAGACTTGTCCTCCCTTCTCTTTAACGAGTCCTGCTGGTGGACCTGCTGCCAGGGAATTTGTTTCCAGACCAGAGTGCTAGAGCAGCATTTGTACAGGTGCCTGGTTTGCAGTGGCAGGCTCAAGCCCTCCAGGGAGCAGGAGGAGGCACAGTGCTACATCCTGCTTCCCTTGGACCCCCTCTCACAGCCGTGCTTCCGAGGGCTCTGTCACAAACTCTGCAATCTGGCACGTGGCACCAGGTATTTTTGTCTGCTGTACACACCTCTGATGCCAGAGGCACACACAGAACATACACCTTCCCAGGAAGGGGATTTTTGGTAGCATTTGGGTGTGTTCAGCTAAAAGGCAAATTGCATGAAACCTGCAAGTGATTCTGCTGGCTTGGATCAGGCCCCATGAGCTGACTCATGTCTCAGCTCTCCTATTAACTTCTCAGTGCCCTGCTGTGGGGGGGAAAACAAGCACCTGACAGAGCTTACTGCACCTGCACCTTGTAAAGCTTTCACCTTCAGGTCCCACATCTCACAGATAGGAACACCTGTAAGGGAAAGCTCCACTTAATTTGAGGTTTAGCAGACATTGGCCCTGTCAGCTCATGCATCCCACTGCAACTGCTGTGCTGCAGAGCTGCCCAGCAGAGTACTTCGTGTCTTGTCACACACAGAATAACAGAAGAGAAATACATGCTGCTTCTGTCTTTAATTTTTGATATACCGAATATCTCAGATGCTAGGAAATTAAGTGAAAGTGTTTCAGTATCTACACCAGGTACAGAGGTTTGCACAGTCATGGAGCTGCTGGTACAGGATCACACAGTACATAAAAACACCCTTGATGCTAGGAGTGCCTGAAGGTTAAGGAAAGGGAACTGATGATTTTCTTTCATAAGCTTGATCCTAATCCCAAAGTGATGGCAGCCTGTGCAGATGTGCTTGTTATAGCTTCAGGCTTTTTTTCCAGTGGGGTTCTGAGCCCTTCCAAGGATGGAGACTCCCTGGACAGCCTGTTCCTGTTCTCAGTTTAATTTAAAGAAGGTAAAAAGACTGCAGTTCCACATACATCCTACACTGAGATTTCCACTCTTGGGACAAGGTGTGTAGAAGTCTTTAGGAGCAAATAAGCAGAAAGGCATCCAGTGGGTTGTCTAAACAAGTCAAATTGACTGCAGTGGAAAGTCTGACTTACTTGGAAATCCCATTAGAGAGAGCAGCATGTCCTTTGCATGCCCTATCTCAGTCCGGGTTTTGGTGAGTGACTGAACAGAACAGAAAACTTTTCTTCTTTGTTTGTATTGATACAGAAATATTCTGTTCTCAATCCAGAATTCATTCAGAATTCTGAATTCAGGAATTTAAAAAAAATTTTTTTAGATTTTTTTTTTTTTGGCCATATTTATAGAACACAAGGAAGTACAGAGAAAGGAGCCCAAGGTCTCTCTGTGGTGGGGCACCACAGCAGCTGGACTGAATGACTGCTGTTACTGTTGTGCAGGAGACTCTAACCTTCCTTAACATCCTTCCTACCAGCCACCCCCTCCAGTTTTTCATCTTTCCTTGTCTTTTACTGCTATTTCAAAATAACAGCAATATGGTGAGATCTCACTGGTTTCGATGCACTTCTTCAGTCTGCCTGCCAGAAATTATTGTTTTGTCTCTTCTACAGTGCTTAACTGTATTTTCCACAAAAAAAAAGAGACACTGATGAGGCAGGTGTTGCACCCAAAAATCAGTCACACAGTGAAAACAGATTAATTTACTTTACACAAAAGCATAACCTGAAGTAGCAGCCATCAAAATAAAACAAATTTTTTAAAGACCCATTAAATAACGTACGGACAGAAATTTGTGATGTTTTTCTGGATTTTTATTTGAACAGGTAATATAACCCATAATAATATATCTGTATTTCTTCACGTTCAGAGTACAATATGCTGGTATATCCATACGTTTCAAATTGCCAAGCTCGTTGCTTCTACTGCCTAGTGATATTTTGCTATTCACCTCTAGAGTCTGAACAATGAAATGTGATGTTGTTTGCACTCTGGGCTATTTCAAATACACAAAATGGTGAGCATGGCTGTATTTTATTTGGTATTTTTCAGTTTGGGAGATATTCAGCTTGTTAGACCAAGGAGGGGATGGGCTGGTCCCAGACCTCTCTTAAGTTCTTAAGTTTCTAGACCTTCCTAAAACTCCCTGTTTAAAATAATTCACTCTGAAATACTTCTGTCTTCAGCTTTCTCCATGACAGCAAGATAGTAAAGCCCTCTTCCCCCTCTTCAAAATACTAAACAGAATTTCTGCTCTGGAGGTAAATTTTTGATGCCTTTCTGCCGGAATCCACATCATTAAGTGTTGACAGCTGTAAAAGCAAAATAAGCTGACTGAGGCAGATCCTGTCTGTTCAGAACCTTCCCTGTGGTTACCAGTCATGCTCCAGGACATCTAAATGTATTGTGTTCCTGTTACAGAACTGCTGCAGTTTGCAATCCAGTTTGTTAAAAGATCCTGAAATTAGCAATGTTTTCATAAAGTTGGTGGTAAATTGCTGTTATTCAAGAGGCATTCTTTGAGCCATCACTTGCTTGCTCAGAAGAAAGGCAGGAGAGCAGCACACAGTCTCCCTAGATTCAGACATCCCGATTTTTACTGCTTTGGTGCAGCTGACTGGCTCACTCAACAGTGCTCCAAACATACCATGTGAATACAACCACAATACCTAGAGGAATAAGCATGACTAATACCCGTGGCTTTTGTCTTCTGTTTGTCACATTAAAATATTCTCAAGCCTTAATTTTATATATATGTGTGTGTGTGTGTGTGTGTGTGTGTGTGTGTGTGTGTGTGTAATTTGGTTTTTTGTTTGTTTTCTCTGCAGCATGCTTGGTGGGTTGGGATTGGGATTTTGTGTACTTCATGAAGAGTTTGAAGGGAAATCTGCTCAGACGTTGGATGGCCTCCCTCTAGCGGCTGTTACTGTGGAATTAAAACAGGGCTGTGAGCTACCTACCCAAGGTTGTGCTTGCATCAACCACTGTATGCCGTGAAAGTGAGTAAATTTGGGAAGAAGTCTTACGCCACATCAAAATACAAATCAGAAACGCTGTGTTATTGCCAAAGCTTGGTTACTGCTTTTTCAGTCCTGAAAATACTTATCTTCCCCACTTTCCCTCTCCCTCTCTGTGTCCTTACATAGGATGATCTAAGGACACTGGCAAACCAAAATCTGCATGTAAACAATGTTTTTAAAGTTTTTTTTTTTCCAGTTCAGTTAGTCAGCCAAGTAGGACAAGTATGCAAGCCCCTGTTTTCCAGACATAGACTCCTGTGCCTGAAACCCTATCAGATTTTTCTAACCAGGCACATTGATCTAGTAAAAGATCCTATTTGCTATTACAAACCTTGTCCCAACAGATATTTGAAGAACAGGTATGATATGGGAAATGCAGCATCTTTATTCCATTTCCAGTAGTTTTCAGTTATTCTCTGTAGTATATATCAGTATCTTTGCCTGTATATCCAGCAGTTGTATTCCTGTGTTTAAAATCTTGCTAATTGTGATTCATTACACTTATCTTTTAGACACAAAACGTGCCAGGAATGCACGGCTGTGTTTGTATTTTTGTAGAAAAAGATAGCAATGACAGGGTAGCAAGACAAAAGTTGGAGCTAGAAAACATCCCATTAAAAATTACAAAAACGGAAAGCTCCTGTAGCTGCAAGAGGAGCTTTGCCCTGGTGTCTCCTTTTGGATCTCTCATACTTTGGCCTTCAAGTGTTAAGTGATTTGCAGACAGTGTGAGACAACAAAGCTGCATTTATATAGAATACCCCTAAAAATCCTGTCTCATGAGTTTATGCTCTGACACAGCAGAAATTAAGGTTGCTACTGCTATTCTCTTGACTGCTTTTAGTGATGTTGCAGGCTGGAGTGTTGTCACCTGAAAATACCTGTTGAATTTCCTCTGTCAGTGAAAACAACTCAAGTGTGTACTTTTACTCACACTAGATTTCCCACAAACTAATTCCGTGTGCTATTTGTCTATTTTCACTAGTTTCAGTATAGCTGTGTCGATCTGAAATTGCTGTCATTGAAGCTGACTGAAGTTCTTTTTTTTTTTTCTCATCAACACATGTAACGATATTATGGATTAAGGATTCTTGAAATAAAATATTTGTTGCTAGCACAGGAAGAAAAAATGGAGAAAAATGTATACATTACCATAACAAACTTCATGGCTCTCTTCCATATCAATCCACTTCACCACTTCCACCTCCCCATCATGTGTTGGCCATGGATCCTGGGACATCTGAAACTAGGTAACAGAAAATCGAATAGTTAGTCCTTTTAAGACTTTGAGTTCAGGTTCATCTCCACTCTCTGGGATCTTTCTCCAAAGAACTAGGGTAAAATGCTTTGGAATACACATCAACAGATGTCTGGCTGCTAGCATGGTTGTCAAGTTTCTTCGCTGAGAGAAGCTTTCATGACACAGACAAGATGTCAACCCAAAAGACCTAAAGATTTCATTTAAGAAATAAAATCCCTCTTCTGCAACAGCCTCAGTACGATACTGCACGTGATCATTCATCCTTCCAACCAGCACTGGCCTCCCAGTGTTATTTGAACACTGGGGCCTTCACATGCATTTAGTGGTAAGTATTGGATTTTTGCTTTTGTTTTTGTTGTTCATTTGTTTGTTGGTTGGTTGGTTTAAGGAAAGAGATTAACAGAACCAATTCAAGCATTATATAATTGGAAGGAGTTATTGAAGATCAGTTAGCCTATGATGTTATATAATAATAGATACAGATTTAGGCAGATCACAGGACCTATCCAGGATGTAAACAGGTAAGAGTTTATCCTCTACTTCTCACTAATTATCACCTTCTACTT
>PYHW01010670.1:1190767-1228765 GCA_013186435.1 Turdus rufiventris
TCACTAAAAACACCTTCTACTAGCCCAGGTTTCTCAAAATCCCATCCAAACTGGCCTTGAACACTTCCAGGTATGGAGCATCCACAACTACTCTGGACAACCTTTCCGGTGCCTCACCACCCTCACAGCAAAGAATTTCTTCCATAGATTCAATCTAAAACCATCCTCTTACAGTGTAAAACCATACCTCCATGTCTTATCCCTACCTGCCCCTGTAAAAGGTCCCTCTCTCCTCCAGTCTGAGCAGCCCCAGCTCTCTCAGCCTGTCTTCATAGGAGAGGTGCTCCAGCCTCTGATCATCTTTGTGGTCCTCCTCTGGCCTTGCTCCAGCAGGTCCATGTGCTTCTCATGTTGGGGGACCCAGAGCTGCATGCAGCACCCCCATAGGTTCTCACGAGGGTAGAATAGAGGAGAGTACCGCCTCTTCCAGCCTGCTGCCACACTGCTTTGAGTCCTTCTCCTCAGGGCTGCTCTCAATCCATTCTCCCAGCCTGTATTCATGCTTGGGATTGCCCTGACCCAGGTGTAGGACCTTGCAGTTGGCCTTGTTGAACTCCATGAGGCTCACACAGGCTCCCCTCTCCAGCCTGTCCAGGTCCCTCTAGGTACCATCCCTTCCCTCCAGGGTGCTGACAGCCCCGCACAGCTCGGTGTCACCAGAAAATTGCCTGGGGTGCCCTCAATCCCACTGTCCCTGTGTCACTGACAGAGATGTTAAACAGTGCCAGTCCCAGTACTGACCCCTGAGGAATGCCACTCATATCAAGTGCCACACAACTCACACCAAGTACCACGTCATAAAAACTTACTCTTGACTTTTAAAACAAATGCAAAAAAGACTGTATGATCCAACTGCAGAACTACCATAGCACTTTGCCATAAACAGTGGTGTGTATCAGCTATAACCAGGACCTCATGACTTTATTTCTCCCCTTCTGTATATTGTGTTTATCAAATAAACCAACATACCAGAAAGTGTGGTCTTGTCCCAGGGAAAATTCAGAAAAATATTACTTTTTTCACAGAAAGCATTAAGATAAAGGTAACATTTTATGAAAGAGGACACAAAGAAACCATGGGATAAATGCTCTAAATAGCCTGGGATGTGCATTATCATCCCAAATTAAAAATCTGTTCATAACAGACGGCAATAAATGTGGTGTGCAGGAAGTTTTGGAAAATGCTGATACAATGGCAAAGCAGAAAGATATCTGACAAAACAGGAATGACTCCGGGACATCCACAAAAATACTGGAAGGTACTGCCTTCCAGGAATACAAAACTACTGACTTCACATTATTCACCATTTCCCAAATCGAGGAAACTAGGCATCTTTGTAAGTTAATTAAAAAGTAGGGTAAAGTGCAACTCAATATGGGGGAAATAATTTATCGTATTTTTCTTTAAATAGTTGCTTGAGTGACTGATTTCAGATTCAGAATTTTCCTGGGGTGCTATTCTTAAAAAGACAGTTTGTCTGAAAAGTAATGCTGCTTATGTAAGTTGAAATAAATTTTGTCATGACCTCCTCAGTCTACTTTTGTTCACCTCTTTTGTCCCGTTCCATCATGTTTAGCGGAGTTTTGTCCTTGAAAACCAGGAACAGGAAAGAGCCACCTTGTGGGCAGCAATACTGAGCACCGCTCTGGAAACAAGTTTGCTGCCATCAGGTCTTAAGAACAACCACCAGCAGCACTGCACTGCTTAGGTGTGGAGACAGCCTCAAGAGAGCCTGGACCTCTCTCACAGGACAAAGGCATCACAACCCCAAAGGCAACATCCCCTCTAAGCCCTTCCCTTCAGTTTTTTTGCCACTGCATTTCCAGTGTGAGCTGTTCTGCATGTGTTGACTCCAAGAGGAGCCCCTTCCTTTTCCTCCTGGCATCACCACCACAGATTATAAAGGCACATATTGGCAGCTTACACAATATGAGCCACTGCACTCCCATTTCTGTAACATGCACACTTAAACCAACATTAGGCTGAAAATCTTGCACCATAAAAGGCTGTCTAATTTACCTTGACCTTTGAAATGCCACACTTGTGATTCCAGGGTCAAACCTAGCTACCAACAGGCTGATCTCCACCAGCCCCCTGAAACAGCCTATGCTTCCCCTTCAGCACTTCCCCCTAGGCAAAGGAGCAAATTCTTTATGCTCCTATGCCACCAAGTGATGTGAGCTTTTTTCGTGCACTTTACAAGCTGATGCATAGGAGTTTGCTCTTCAGAAATCTGCCTGAATTGTTCCCATCCTTGGGAATATTATTCTGCAAGACATGGCTGAAATCAACAGTAACTTTTGCTGGGCACTGGGGCCATATTTACGTTTGGGAAACAGGCAGGGCTTGGGGTGGGTCATATATAAGTGGGTGCAGGACACTTACAACTGGCAAGATTGTTGAGCTTCAAAGCAGACCTCAGAACCTGGAAAAAAGCATTAAAACTCAGAAAAAAAAGCAAGAAGCTTATTTAAAATAAAGTGTTGTGATTTAAGGTAATGCATGTCATCTTGAGCTGTTAGGCTGCTGACAGTCGTAAGAGTGCTAAACTGCACCTCCTCTGTTTAAACATCTGATGGATAATAAGGAAAAGGTCTCAGTTCTAGTAACTTCCTCTGATATATTTTGGAGAAAGCTCTTTTGCACTGTTTTTGACCCATAAACTAATTCTAGTGCGCATGGGAGAGTTGCAGTCCTGGTTTAGAGGAGCTGAATTCCAGAGGGTGGTTCAGGAAACACTTGCTTCTCCCAGTGAGAGTAAGCTGGACTTGTGAGAACATGCTGGGTGCCAAGGACAGGCAGCGGGAGAGTTACTCTGCAGGAATTGCCAGTGCCGACCCCAGCACCCATTTAGGCATGGTTACTCCAATTTCCACCCTGGATGTGTGCTGGCATCAGGGTTTGTATCTTAACATGTGCAACACAGCTTTAGGTGTGATTAGATGAATTTATTCATAGGTGAAAGGAGGGGATAGGCTCAGGTGGTCGGGCTGGATCTTCCCCCTAAAAAAACCCAGGGCTATTAGCAATTCAGCACCTGGGAATGTGAAGAAAAGTCTCTGTTACTGCTGGGCTGAAGCTTCATCAGTTACATGCATGAGTTATCACAGGCATTACCTGATGTTGGTATTTAGAGAGAAAAACAAATCTTCCTTAAATTACTCTCACCTAATTCTGCTCTTCAAGGAGCTGCACTCTTTGAAGCCTCTTACAACACTGTCTGATAGTCGAAAAGGTAAAGGAGAACCAAGTGAGGGAGCACTAGCCCGTTTAGTAGCTGTGCTTTTTCAACAAGTCTTATTGAAGACATACCCATCCTTGTCCCATCATCGCTAAGTGCTGTTTCAATGAGAAGAACAGTCAGTTTAAAGAAAAGGATTTTTGCAGTACTTTGCCGTACTTAAATTCCAATGACTGTGAATTGCATATAGACCAAAGCCTGCTTTTAAGTTATATCTTCTCAGGTGAGCTGTAATGCCTGAAAGGGGGCTAGAGGACAAGAGTAACTTTTCAGAAATTCTGCAATTAAGGTGTTTTTGTGATTGCTGCAATGGTGTAACACTTTCCCTTGAGCTGGTTTTTCAAAAGAGGAAGGTTTTGATGGTGAGATTACAACTTCTTTGTGGGCATGAGATTCAAAAACAGTCACAGGAAAATCCCTATTTTTTTATACTTTATTCCTATGAGAAGTTCTTGCTCAATCAGGAAGTCTCATTAAACTAATGGAGAATAGGAACAAAAGAATGAGGATTACTTGTATGAGTAATGATGAAGACATAAGTACAAAATACCTTTTTTTTCTAGAGCATGGCTTATTCAACCAGCATCACTGTCTGGAATCATATGAAAAAAGACTTGTCTGTCTCTGTCTGTCTGACTTTTGAAGGGTGGGGACTAAGGTAAGGAAAATTAACAATTATACCAGGCAGAACAGAACCACGATGACGTGTGCGTTGCAAGGAAGGTAGTTCCAAGAGCCCATCTACAAATGATGGGATGGAGAGGCACCAAAATCTTTTTCATTTATTAAGTTGCTGTAGTGAAAAGTTCAGTGCAAGCTAAAGCATCTGAAAAAAACCCGCAGGTTTGTCTGTTCAAGCAACTGGCCATGTAAAAACTTTAAAATAAGGAAATGGCTAACGTGGTAGATTAATATACAAGTAGTGCTACTCAGAATTTTCTGGTATTTCTCTTTTATCTCACACTCACATCCAAGGGGTGTTAGTGAGGTGTTCTTTGACAGCTAACAGCTCTATTTGGGAAGTAAGGCTACCGCATTAGACAAACTGCAGAGACCTCCCGTCCCCCTTGAGACCTTACTGCCACTACTGGAAACGTATCTGTGGCCATTTTTCTTATTTTTTTAATTTTTCCATCTACCAACTTCAGCTCCCAACTGAGGAGCTGACATCAGGATGCTAAAGATACACTTTCAAAGTCTAGGAGTAGTTGGACACTCCACCCACAAACTTCCCCTGGGCAGATGACCCACATGTTGGGGAAGAGTGGGGGACCACACATTAGTGACTTTTCTTGCATGGAAGCTCGGAAAGACTGCTCCAGCATGTCAGGATGGGCTGCAGCCTTGTTCAGTGTCCAGGACAGAGCTGGGCACTCGCACGGGGAGGGGGTGAATGGGTGATTGCTGCGGGAGCCAGCTGTTACAGGCAAACTCTCTTGCAGCTCGTAGCCTGGGGGGATAGCTAACCGTTTAGCAGCTCCTGTATTTCCATTGGTAATATTGACTGAATCGCTCCCTCGTCAGAAAGATCCCACTGTAACTTAGCGTCTTCCCACACCTCCCTGCAATGAGAACGTTGGAAAACTGGTCCCCACAGCAGCAGGGACTGTTGTACATATCCTATTAAAACAAGTAGGAGAGAGACAATGCCTCCAGTATATTTCCCGGGCTACAGGAACAGCTCTGGTGTCTTTCTAACAGTGCAGAGAGGACAGAGGCCAACTTGCCAAGAGGCTATCAAGAGGGACTCCAGGAAGGGTTGTTTTGGCAACAGAGCTTCTGGTGCTCAGGCACTGAGCACTTGTGGTGCTGTGCACACTCACCCTTAGCAAAGAGAGCAGAGCCGACAATGCAACCACGTTTTGTTGCTTCACAGGTGACCCAGCTCTGAAAGTGTATTCGAAAGGGAGTCAGGTTCAGTGTACCAGTGTGGGCTTTGCCCGTGGTCTGCTTTAAGACACTGGGAATATAGTTTCTCACCCAGACTACTTGTGTCCCAAATCATTCATATTCTGTGACTGTAGGCATGAAAACGAGGGCAGGAATTTGGCTTGGAATAAGTAAGGGGGGGTCAATAGCCTAGCCTGCGGATGCACACCTCTCCCATGGCCGTCAGAACTTACTTTCTGCTTTCTGAGAGGAAAGGTGTACCAGTGGTAACACTGCTGGCCCGGGACATGGCCACTGACCTGCACTGTGATGGTTCCTGCTTCTCCAGAAAGTCATTAAGGGCCAGACGGACATTTCAGACCTACATACCTTGAAAATACTTTCCCTTAATTTCACCATGCTTCTCTTTCTTATCTGAAAGGTGACTTTCAAGAATTTTCTGTCATGCAGGAGTCATGTGCAAGATAAGCAGCCTGAGATAAATACCAAAGATAAGTTAAGGCTGTTATTTGAAAACCAGCTGAATAAGATTGAAAGTCTTTAGCCTTTAAGGGGGTAAGAAAAAGTCTTGGTCTTCATTACATGACTCTAGGCAATCAGCATGCTATTTTAAGATACGTGGACAAGTCTTTCTTTACCTTTTATCTGAACTGAGATTATAATGACTGATACTGATACTACAAATAACTGTTTGGTTTTGTTCCTTCATGCTATACTATCCATCCAAACTGGTCCTTAAATGACTCCTCTGTTTGCCTGGAGGCCTGCAACTTTTTGTTCTAGCAGCTGGACCAGTCCTGACATCATTATCTCCCTTTGATGTGCCTGGAAACTTAAAGGAAGTGACTTGGTCAAACCTGGACAGGAGTTTTTTTGTTAGAGACTGTAACTGAGTTCCAGGCCAACATCCCACACACTAAGAGGGATGACTTCTCACCCCAGAGTTGTCCAGCACTCTTGGATCTGACTTGGATACATTCAGGGAGTGACTGAGTGTTATCCTTGAAAGTTTGGGTTCAAAATCTGCGCAACAACAGCCTCTGAGCACATCTGTCAGAGCCACATTGTTACTTTTGGACAGGCAATCAAATGTGATGGCAAGGAAAAAAAAGAGGCAGAAAAACCATACATGCTGTGGAAATATTGTATCTCTCAGATGCAAAAAGAACAACCACAAGAAAATGTTATACCCATACTGGAAAACATACAGTGGTTATCATGGAAATAACAATGAAATATGCAGGCTAAGTGAACTACACAGTGCAGAACAGCAAATGTCAACCACAGGACTAATCATCTACTCCAGCCTGAATTCAGATTTTCTGTGAGGAACTGACTTCAATTTGTTGAAAAATAAAATTTCCCGCACCAAAATGAACATCTTGTATGAAATTTCTTCACTACAGTGCTTGCATATACTGCATATTTTAATCTTTATTACTTCTCTTTTCATCGTCTCAGATTTTAGAGGTAAATCAGTTGAAATATCCAAGGATTTGGTTGAACTTAGATCCCCAGGCATCTTTCTCTCAGACATGGAATGGTAATGCACATTCTGGACAGCACAGACACCCCTCTCTCTATGCTCAAAAAGGGCCAGTGAGATTGTTTGCTAGATCAGCCTTATACAACAATTAAATTTTACATCTAGGTTTTGCCAAAATAACTTCAGATAATGCTTCTGCATGTATATGTGCATGTACAGTTATGAAATAGAATCATAAAATGGTTTGGGTTGGAAAAATCTTAAAGATTTTGTAGTTCCAAACCACTTTCCATGGGCAGGGACACTAGAACAGATTCCTCAATGCCCCATCCAACCTGGCCTTGAACATTTCCAGGAATGGGCCATTCACTGCTTCTCTGGGCAGCCTGTTCCTTTGCCACACCACCACCACAGCAAAGAATTTCTTCCCTGTGTGTAATCTCAACCTCCCCTTTTACATTTTAAGGCCATGTCCCGCATCCTATCACTGCATACTCTTGTAAGAAGTCCCTCTCCAGCTTTGTCCATGTGTGAAACAAGCAGAATTGAGTGTATTAACAGGAGAAACAAGTGAAAGCATGCTCACCTGGGATCCTGCGGGGCATCATCCAGAAGTGTCCCTCAGGCCATGCCAGCAGATGGAGAACACACTGGTCCTGCAGCACCAACCCCACAAAGAGCCAGGTGATGGCTATGTACACAGAGCGAAAATAGATGGTCAGGTTTTGTGGCCAGGGGCATCTTGCACACAAATGTCCACAGCATGAAAGAAAAGGAAGAGTAGAATTGCTCCCTGTGCACGTGTTTGGTGCAGGTGGTGGCATGGGGAGGGGGAAGCACCACATCACCCTCTTTGTCTGGAAATGAGGCAGGCACAGAGAAAGTAGCACTGCCTGCTGGAAGGGAAATGGCTCCTTGGATGACATCCACATGAACACAGTAGACATTCTGGAGCATGAAGAGCTCCCTGAAGAAAATCTGGAAGGTCTCAAACTCTTCATGCAATGTTGTGACATAAGCGAGGGTGCAGGTGGCTCCTCGGCTGCAAGGACTCAGGTGATGGGTGGTTCTGGGGATGTAGTCTGTGCAGCTGGGCTCTCTGAATGCTATCTTCCTTCAGAAGGACACCTTATCTTCAGTAAGTGCTTTACAGGCTTCTGCTAAATTCAAACTCCCTGAGAAATTCAGCCTCCAAGAGGTTCTTGTGCTTGCAAATTAACAGCATAGAAAACAAATGGAAGTGAAGCAATTCATTGCTCTCCGGAAAAAGTCTCTCTTGAAATACGATATCAGACACCACCAACAGCTTGTGTTGTTGGCTGTGCTTGCTTCCTGCTGGAGAACCCATGGATCCATCTCATGCAGAGTGTGCAGCCCTCACTTTCAATATTAACAGTTGCAAGCTATCACTGATGTGGAAGCAGCCTAAGTAAAGAACAACTTGCAGATGGAAGCTGCTCCACAGCACCCTGAAGATYAAGCAGACATTGCATAAYTATTGTCTTGGCAACGAGCAGCTGGCACATATTTCAGAGTGTCCCCAAATTCAATTTATGGGTATGTTCTTAACTGATCCCTYCCCACTCTCCCTGCAYGTATCAKATAGCTGTTAAAATTTCTGTGCATGTACCCTGACAGAAAAACCTCAYATTTATCTTATACAATTCTTACTTTTTTAATTGCAGGATTTTTTTTARCCACCCCAATGTGTCAGTCATTACYGCTTSTGAATTGTGAAAGACTAGTAACATGAAATAAATATTACTTCAATATGTCTCAGTGACAATTACACTACTAGATTAAGCATATATATAAACTATTGTGGCCTGCCCTTTGATATTACGGATAAATATAATTTCTAGAAGGCAATTATCAGAAACCCAGTTCAATACATACTATTTTACAGCCAAAGAACACAGGATGAAGAGGAACCACTCATCTATCTTCCACCTCTATATTTCTGTCTTCACTATTCTTCATTTCTTATGTAAGGCCACCAGCACTCACATATAAGAAGCAAGAGATTTTTTTTGCTCCTGTGTAGAGTTTTGTCACAGCCATCAGTTTTTTTCAGGATTATTTTCATTTGCAAATTTGAAATCTGACAAACAATTTCTGCTAAGAGTCATGGATGACTTGTAATGAGCTCCAGGCTTACATCCATCAGAAGAAACTGGGTTAGCAAAACCTGCTATTTAAACTATTTAAACTAACCCTAGGCTTTCTGACGAGAGACTTGTATTTCTAAGAGCTGTGTACGCATCTGTTACAACATGCTCATGCAATGAGACCTTGATGTAGCTCGGACTAAAGTGAAATCCTTGGTAAGTCTCTTTGTTTCAGCTGTGAGTCTGTTCATGTGGATCCCCTGCCATGACACAGCATGTTTGGAGCATGTAAATTTTCCCAACATGATTTGCTCTAATGTGGAGGCAAATTAGCTGATCTGAGATTTTGCCAGTAAATGTTCTGGGTGGGCAGTACATTGTGCCACAGAGGGAGAAATACCATCACCTACATTTCAGCGCTTGCTGTCAAGTCACCTCAGGCACTGGCAGGTCCCTCCCAGAAGCTTCACTTCCTTCCCATCCTGGTCCCAAACAGTCTCCAGGATTCTCTGTTCAAGCAGATTGCAGGCTGCTGTCAGTGGCTTCAGCCCATCAAATACAGTCACAAAGATGTAATGAGGAAAGGAGCACTGGAGAAGTTTTGTAAGGATTTATGACCAGAATATCCCCCAAGAGGGGTGCAGGACAGATCTGGCAGTCAAGCTTACCTGGAGACAGCAAGCAGCTGAGCCACTCCTTACTGGGCAGTCAGCAGGGATAGCTGTCTCACACTGGCAGTCCAGGGCAATGTTCTTTGTGGACACCAGTGCTTTCAGGAAGAGAACTGCTCCAATGGAACTGAGGAGCTGGAATGGAGGTGGGCAAAGTCCCAGGTAGTAACAGAGACTCACCTAATGCTGCTGCAGACCAACAATACAGCTTGTTAAAAGATGCACAGATCCTGAGCTGAGACCGCTACACAAGTCTAGCAAAGAAATCCACAGCAAACACCTAGGGAGCACAGACCTGCCCAGAGTGCTTCAAACTCATTCTCAATTTGATTGCTATGCTGAATTATATCCAGGAACAAATTCTAGTCCCCCATCTGACACCTCAGAAAGGCAAATTGCTATGGCAGGTGGTGACTGTGAGGCCAGCAGCCACTTGCTGTCCTCTGTGCATTCCATAAACTGTGGAGATCATAGCCTTCCTCCTCCTCACTGGGTTAGCTGGCTGCAACAGCATTTCCCCCTTCTGCCATAGTCTTAACATGAGACCTCCATCCAGCTGGAGCTAGGAGGGCGTGGAAGGAGACATGCAGGGGGTAGGATGTCAGCATTCCTGCAGGAGTCAGAGTTTCATTGAGAGGGGTCTCAGTTGGAGACAGAGAGCACAGGTCACTTTTCTGAAGTACAAAGGCTGAGATCTTGCAAGGCACTTAGATGTCTTGGAAACAGATCTTTTAAAGCTGCAATAGGCACAGTGTAATCTGCTACACAGCTAGGAAAGCTTCCAAGATCTCCAAATTAATATATATATATATATATATATATATATATGTAAGAAGATTGTTAGTTGTTGAAGCCTGCATTACTAGCATGGTCCATATGAAATAAGTAAAGCTACATGCAGAAAATGAGATGAGTTTGCTTTTCACAGGAGTGCAATGCAAGATTTTTTAATTTTTCCTTGGTGTGTTTTGTTGTTGGTTTGGGATTTTTTTTTTTCCTTTGCACAGGCATTGTTGCAACACCTTTGCAGAAATCCAGAGTCACTGTGATCCTTTGGTACCAATAGCCTTGGGGGAAAGAAGGCTGCCTGTCTGGTGCAATTTCTTAATCCCAGGGCCTTGATTCTCTGGTATAGTTAATATTTAGATACCTGAAAACATACATGTAAATGATTGCTGTGGGAAATCAAGCTGCCAAAATCTTTGGGGTTTTGAGGGACTTCTTTGGATTTGTTTTTTAGCAGTAGTTCTGCCTTGTGCTGCTCTGTGTGAAATAAACCCCTGCTTGAATTATGGGCAAAAATCACCAAACCAAACTAACCCTCTCCACTCTAGAAAAATACAAAAAACTACAGTGCACAAACCGAAAAACCAAACCAAACCAAAGCCAGTCCAAAAAAAAGTAAAAATGGTGTGTAAGTGACATGAGCCACTTCAACAGAAAAAGTCTTTTTCAGATATTGGTGATGTTGATTTGCAGACTCATCCAAAGTTCAGATGCAAGGAACAGCCAAATCTAGATGTACATCTAAACCATATTATGGCACCTGTCACCAGCAAGTTGTGAGGAAACATTATGAAGGTCTTGCCTTCTTCTGTTGTCTATTGTATTGGGCTTCTGCATATTCTGGGGGCAAGAACAGAGTTATGGGACAAAAAAATAATAGATGATTGAATTTACCATGCAGTTTAACAAATAGGATGTGTAAAAGCGTTCTGTGCTGACAGAACTAAAACTGCTGCTGACTGAGTTTTGCAGTGCCACTCCTTTATATTGTTCCTTGGACCTACATTGAACCAATTTTCATTTTAGCATGAGAGGAGCTTTTGGTGTCACTCCTGTAGTGGAAACATACTCCCCAGTAGGACTGAGGATTGAAATGTCTTCCATGTGGATGAATGGAAAATAGACCTTTCCAGACAATGAGGATATTATCTTAGGAATAGGGTTAGTACTCAGTAAACTACTCCTGGCCTTAATAAATATAGGTAATTGGTTTCAGCTAATTTGTTAGCTAATTAAAAAGCAAGATGCACAGGTTTTGCACACTGGTTTTGAGTTCCTGCTTGAACTCAGTCAAAAGTGATGAATGTGATGCTTTTCATGTTTATTTGGAGTCACTTGGCATTTTTTATTCTGTTGTTAAGGCAAAAAATCATGATATTCCTTTTCCTTGACCTCACATGCAAAGCTGTCAGTTTGAACTGGCACCACTGTTAAATTCACAGTGAACCTGTAGGGAGCAAACAATTTCTTTCCTCAGTGTAGTTTTTCTGGTTAGGAAGTGCAGGTAGCCACAGATTGCTGTTTTGTGCCCAAGAAAAGGATCTTTTCATCCCTCACACCTTCTGAACTAAATGAGATGAAACTTCTTTGGTCTTGTGTTGGTTCAGGATGTCCTACAACGTGCAGGGTCTCTAAAACTCTCCCCTTGGAGCAGCCCTGCCTGGCAGGGGTCTCGCCTAACACATGCCTTACTCACAATGCTCTGTCTGAGCTGGAAGGCAAATATATCCACTGTATAACACAGAGAAAGCGAAAGCAGACTCTGAGCACAAAAGCAGTCAAAATTTATTCCTCTCTCTCCTCTGCCCTCCCTTTTTCCTTGTCCATAGCAGTCCCTGCCGTTCCTGCACTTCTCAGCCAGCCATAATCTGAGTATTGAAAGAGAAGGAAATTCAAACCTACCTGAAGCAGGAGCTCCCAGGCAGAGGCATTGACACCGGACAGTCACAACGCAGCAGCACAAATGGGAGAGGTGAAATGACACATCGAGGCAAATGCAGGCTCAGCTCACATGGTCCAGCAAAATCATCAAGTAATCTAATTGCACACAGTCAGTGAGCACATCTGTCTGCACAAACAGACAATGCACCATCTCCTTTGTCTTGCTGTGCTCTAGAGCCCCAGACACAGAGCCTCTTACCTTGCAGGAGCTTCACTGCTTGTCTGCATTTGCAGTAGACTTTTGGTACAAAGGTTTTGGGAATAGGTAAGCTGCCTAGCCTCTTGGCAGAGCACATTTTGCAAGTCAGACTTACTGCTGCTCCAAAGCAGAGCACTCGACAGCTCCCTTCTCCAATTAATTTCCAACAGGGACATGTACTCACCTCTGTGCAAACTACTCCTCATCAGCTGCTCAGGAGCAACAGCACGGCATTGACTTCCCTGCTCATTTATCCTCCTGCGCAGGCAAAGAGAGACATAATTAAACACGTCCTAATAGAGGACAGGCAGGCTGTGGTGGTGAAGTTGGTTTTCTTCTGTAAATATGACTAGATTTTATAGCTGACACTGGTGTAGTCGAGGCATGGATAGGGATCTCTTTTCTCACTGCAGATTAATACACATGTTAGTGTACAGTAAAGCACGAATGTACACGTGCAGCTGCTATTTGCCCTGGAGGAGTGTCCAAAGACAGCTTACAATGGGTTTTGCAAACTTTTGGGCACTTGCTAGCTTTACGAACATGAACCCAAGGTGCTCCCCTCGGTGTGTGAAGTGAGGCAACTGGTGTTAGACCCTCAGAGTCAGGGCAAGGGTCAAGGGTCTGCTCCCAGCTGCAGGTGTGTGTGTTGGCAGCTAGAGGAGAAAAGCAACTCCATTTGCAGGCTGGGAGTCATCTGCTGTGCCAAGCAAGTCTGACCACAGCCCTGGCTGCTGGTACAGGTCACTGGCTGTGTCAGAGAGAACAGCTATGTGGATCAGATCACTGTTATTATTTTTAGTGCTTCACTAAATGTGTAGCATAATCATGCTCTTTTTTCTGACAATATAACTTGTTGCTAGGTACAACATGAGCATAGAACTCATAGGGTCTAGAAAACTACTGTCCAGAATGACTTTATTATGACATTAAAGAAAAAAAAAAAAAAAAAGGGGGAGGAAGTCTTCAAATATGTAAAAAAGGTAAACCAGAAGCAAATTCTGGTTCAAACAGGAAGGGAGTAGCTGATTCTCCCTGTTCTCTGTGCATAGGACAAAAACTAATCATCTTAGATAGCATCAGAAGAGGTGAAGATCAGACATAAGGGAAGCTTTGTAGTGATAAACAGTTAAATGTGGATTAGATTGTCTGGAGAGGCTGGAATTTTCCTGCTGATGGTTTTCATTGGTAGGTTAGGCGTAGCTTTTTCAGCAGTTTTACAGGTCGTACTGGTTCAGACCTAGTGATGTTCTAGGTCTTTTCCAGCTTTCTTTCCTATGACTGTATTACAGTACCATGCTTTATTGTAGCTGGGCTGGGGACCCTGATACACTCGGCAATGGTAACAAGAGGAGTTTGTCATCAATATGCTCATGATCTCTGCTAATTGCTATTTACACTGAAGTTTGGTGAAAATCAGGGTAGTCCTGCACCATGCAGGAAGAAAAATAATTCGTGATATTTTGTGATTCATCCTAAGCATAAAGAAAAAACATTTAATAAATGCTAAGTCTGTAACAGTTTAACTATTGACAGGTATTTCACATCTCATGTCTTTTCTCATCATAACACAAATTAGATTGATGACTGTTCCATTTATTTTTCCTTCAATGAATTATTAGGATTCTTTTTCAGAGGGCTGTAGTAGGTATCAGCTGTCCTTAACATCGTCTTCGTACTTAGGAGAGATTTTTCAGTAGATTGAGGCAGAGCCAATCCAGGATTTACCTTGGAAAAGAATTTTTCTCCTCAGCATCTGTAGGGTGCCACCTGGGTTTTGGGGCTCTGGAATCTCCCAAAGGGCTTTAGGATTTGAAGCATCCCCATCACACTGCGCTGCAAGTCTGCTCAGGAGATAATGTTAGACATCCTTGACTGTTAGAGCCTGCAAGGTTGTTTGTGAGTAGTGAGAAACCACTTGCAGAAGTACAAACCCTGGCTATTAGGGAAGGAAGCCAACCAGTGCTGCACAACTGAATTGTTCCTTCCACCAGTGGAAATGTCACCATTTTTAGAGCAAAGTTTTTAAGATTTAGCCTAAGATTTTCAAGTTCTGTTGCCTTGTTTTCCCTTTGGAGTCTTTTCTGTGTGCCAGGGTCTCTTCGCTGTGTATTCAACAGTCTGGGCAAAGCAGCCTGTGCTGCTGAGCCCTCCACCTCACACTGCATGAGCCCCAAACTCACACTAAAAGTTACCATAGTTCTAACGTGAATACAGGATTTTTTCCCCCGTCTTTGCCATCCCCAGACATATGGAAACCTGTATCACCCTTTTCAGAAGGAGCCCTGCTTCCGGCTCTATCAAGTTTTCACATCATCACCACATTTTTTCCTGGATTTTTTTTTGGAGCTGCTGATGCGCACACACTCAAAACTACTCAGCAAAAGCCTCGAACTCCACTCCTGAGTGTTTCAAATTGCCAAGCACCTTTCTGTTTGCTTTTGCTTAGGGTGGAGGCTCATGTTTATGTTTTGGTCCCTTGTTCCACTGCTTACACAAAAACCTTTTATGGCTGTCTTACGGGAAGGGGAGTGGCTGCAATCACCATCTCCCATGGGGTTAAAGACAGACCCTGATGGCATTACTGAAGCTGGGACAATCTTGTCTCCACATATTGGGTCACTGGAAAGTCGCCAAGACAATTATAAAGGGGCAAAGAGGCCAGAAAACGACTGGAAATGGCCTGCCTTGCACAACATCACATTCCTCAGCTCCTGAAGACAGCCTGGTCTTGTCTGGTCCTTTCCTGCTAAACAGCTTCTCAAAGGCTGAGGTTTTCTTACTGGATTGTCCAGTTACTATACACACCTGGCAGCTGAGATCCTAGCACCTGTTTTCTGTCCTGAGACAGGTTATTTCATGGTGCTTTCTGGAACCTTTCTTTTGCAGCATGTCTGAATCCTACTTTGAATTACAATTGTACTTTGCAGTCAAAATTCTGCAAGTGTTTGTTTTTTTTCTTCCAGTTTAGCTCAATTTCTGTTCGGGAACTACTTACAGCTTCTTGGCTATTGCTCACACTAAGAATGCTCCCTGGCCTGAACCCCAAGCCTTTATTTAGGTTTAAGTTTTGCTATACTACTTCTTATTTGCAAAGAATGTAGACATTTCCCCATACCTACAGCAATCAGAAGAAAACAGCCAGCTTTATCCCTATGCCCTTGCTTATTCCATCTCTGTGGACTCTTTTATGTGGCTGGGCAAGTTCATGACACAGATCCATTTTTGGATACACGGCAGTTATGTCCTTCTCAGAAGGTTCTGGTCTACACATGGCTGTAGGCTGGAAGGGTGCCAGGAAAAGTACCACGTTTCTTGCATATCTCCTTTGCTCTTCCAAAGGCCTCAGCACCTTTTGGAGACACAATACTGGTCTGGGATGTTATGACCCTCCTGAGTTCCTGCTCTATCTTAGGGATGCACAGATGATTACTTTTCTCACTCTCAGACCCTTTTCACACACACACAGAGCTCAGCTGTGAACGCTGCCCTGCTCCAGGTCATTGGTTGTCAGTAGATTCTGAGATTTCTCCAAGTCAGATCTTGCTCAGGGCATTACATGAGCTCAGTGTCTTGAATGGTGGCTTCTGTTGTGACTAAACAGTATGGGAGTCTGCGCTGGTCCTGGTGGTCAGCTTGAGCAGACCGCAGAGAGATACATTGCACCCCTCAGCAGGCTCTGAGGTTTCTTACACACCCAGCTTGCCGTGTCCAGCATGAGGCCATCATGTCCTCTAATCAATACAGCAGTTCTGGAGTAACTTGGCTTCTCTGACAGAAAACAGTGGTGGATTTATGTGCCTGTATTCATACAGTACCATATTAAAAATTTCAGCTGGGCCATCTCATAGTGGAAGTAAGACTTTTTCCAGGGGCATTAGCTATGGGATCTCTAGAGTTATAGCCACATTAATCATGAATTCCCCAAGAAACTGCCCTACCCCATTAAATACACTGGCATATTTTTTAATAAGGTCACCTGCCTTGTGTCAGCTGAGATGGAACAATTCCCACTTTCATTACCAGTTTGATCAGTTTAATATCCAGCCTGCTCAGGGACTAAGCTCTAGTGATGCTGCTGTGTGTACAGAATGAAATTTGTGGTGTTTTACATCCTATTTGATTGAGTCTTAAAGCACATCATGTCTGTTGATGCCCCTCTGCTTTACTTTCTCTTGCAAAGGTGAGTTCTTACTCTCTTTTTTTTTGACTCTTCTTATGCACCTACTTGCCGTAGAATTATATATTCAAGGAATAGGTTGGAAAAGACCTCCAAGATCATTGGGTCCAACTTTTGACCAAACACTGCCACGCCAACTAAACCATAGCACTAAATGCTACATCCAGTCACTTCTTGAACACTTTAGGGATGGTGACTCCACCACTTCCCTGGGCAGCCTGTTCCAGTGCTTTACCACCTCTTCAGGGGAAAAATTGATCCTGATGCTCAACCTAAACCTACCCTATCACAGTTAAGGCCATTTCCTCTTGACCTGTCTTTTGTTCCCTGGGAGGTCAACCCCCACCTGACTGCAGCCTCCTTTCAGGTAGCTATAAATAATGATAGGGTCAGCCCTGAGCCTCCATTTCTCCAGGTGAACATCCCCAGATCCTTCAGCTGCTCCTCATGTGACTCTGATCTCCGTTGCCCTTCTCTGGACACACTCCAGCCCCTCAATGTCTTCCTTGTGGTGAGGGGCCCAGACCTGAACATGGAACTCAAGGTGTGGCCTCACCAGTGCCCAGTACTGCAGGACAATCCCTGCCCTGGTCCTGCTGGCCACACTGTCTCTGATACAGGCCAGGATGCCCTTGGCCTTATGGCCACGTGGGCAGAGGATGGATTATGCTCAGCCACTGTTGATCTGCATCCCCAGGTCCTTTTCTGGTGGGCAGCTTTCCAGCCACTTCTGTTCCCCATCCTGTAAAGCTGCATGGAGCTGTGGCCAAAGTGCAAGACCTGGCACCTGGTCATGCTGAAGTTCATTTCATCGGCCTTCACCCTTCAATCCATCCTGTCCAGACGTTCTGCAAAGCCTTCCAGTTTTTCATGAGATCAAGACTCCTGCTGAACTGAGTGTCACCCATGGATTTACTGAGGGAACACTCAATCCCTCATCCAGGACATGGATAAAGATATTAAACAGAAATGTTCCTCGTACTAAGTTGAGGGAAATCCTGCTAGTAACTGGCCATCAAGAGGATGTGGCACCATTCACCACCCAGTAAGTGACCATCCCGACAGATTTTTACCCAGCAAAGAGTGTCCCTAAACAAACTGCAACCTTTCCCTCATCCACCAGGCAGATCACCTGGTCATAAAAGGAGATCAGGTTGGTCAAGCAGGACCTGCCTTTCATAAACCTGTGCTAGCCTGGCCTGATTCCCTGATTGTCCTGTCCGTACCATGTGATTCCACCCAAGATTATCTGTTCCATAACCATTCCCAGCACCAAGGACAGGCTGACAGGCTTATATTTCCTCAGATTCTCCTTCCAATCCTACTTGGCGATGGGCTTTTCATTGACTAACCTCCAGTCATCTTGGAGCTCCTCAATTCACCAGGACTGATGATAAATGTTATAATTTAAATGCAAGCAGTTGGTTTTCAGGTTTTTTTTCATCCAAATAGTAGTGAAAAATGGCTGACAATGGCTCCTTTGGGTTGGGCTTTGGTCCTTTGAAACCCTACTGATTCAGAGGATTTCTCTCTGGGCAGCAAGAAATGGCAAATGGCTATGCCCTGAAGAGTGGGTAGATATGTTCCAAAGACTAGATCAATGTAAATATCGCAAGTCTTGTTGGGAAAAGAATGATCCCATATTTTCACAGATAATTTTAACCTGTAGTCTTCTGTGTTTGTTACGTAATACTTGAGGTTTTGGGAAACAACCTGGCTAGCAACATCCCAGAGGAAAAGAAAAAAAAAAAAAAAAAGAAAGAAATACGGCTAAATGCGTGTAATAGAGGGATACTTTTCAGTCAGTACTCCATTCCCTGCCTACATTAAATTTTGGCCGCTTTTCCGCGGCATCCCGGTTACAGCCGGGTGGTACCAAACGGCGATGTCGCAGGCTGGCAATAAATTATTTGCTCCACCCAGCCACCAGATTGCTGCCCGAGTGCCCTGTCAAGCCTCATCCCGCCGGGTGGAGCGCTTAAACTGCAGAAGGTCCCCTCTCCCATCCATCCCCAAGCTGCGCTGCCGTTTGTCGCCTGTGCCGCTGGATGGCAATGCTGGATAAAGTATCGCAGCGGGGACAGTAGCAGCAGGAGGAGGAGGAGGAGGAGGAGGAGGAAGAGGACGGCTGGCAGTGCCGGCAGCCGGACGGGGTAAGGACCACGCAAGGCAGGAGCGGGCACTGCCGAGAGCCCGTGGGAAAAGCGTCCCGCCGGGATGTCGCACCCTTTGCTGCGATTTTCAACCTGAAAGGAGACGCCCGAGCCACGGGGCGTGATTTCTCAGGAGCCCCGCATTCGGAGGGCTCGAATCACGGAAAACTGATATTTGGTGTCGAGTTTTTAAGCGTCGGAAGGAGCTCTCGGCAGGAGCGTGCATTGGCGCGGCTTGCTAGAAATTGCCCAATTTTTATACTTAAAAACTGTACTTACACTTTGTTTAAAAAAATTACTTTGTAAGCACGGCATGGCTGGGCTCAATGACTATTCAGTGAACTCATTTGAATGTGCATAGGCAGGACTTGCTTGAACTGCTGCATCAAAGAGAAATGCTGAAATGAGTCATTTGTGAATCACGGCTTATTTTCTGTTGTTAGCTCATCTGGAATCCCATGGTGATCAAACAGCCTTTTACAATGTGTTAATACATCGCTACTCCATGTGTTTAGCAACAGCTCTGTTCCAATAAATTGTAGGTAGTCACTCATTACAAAGAGGCAGTTTTTTTCCTGCCGCGCGTGTAAACCGGCTGGGAAGAACTCGGAGACGAAAACATCAGCAAAATTCCAAACGCTGCCGTCCACGCTGCTTCCATTCCAATACCATACATGCCTTCTGTCTCCTTGCTTGCAGGGCACGGTGCAGCCAGGAGAGATTGCCTGTAAGGACTAGCGCTCCCGTCCTCCGAGAGGCTGCAAGCAGCAGCAGGCAAACCACTTTCCGGGCACAGGAATGAAAGGGAGGCAGGAAAAATTCATCTTCGGCAGCAGTTTAAGGTAAGGCCCTGTTTTCCAAATTGGGGACAGTTCCCATCCTATGCCTTCGGTTGACTGGAGAGATTGGGCCAGATTATAAGCGCAGTTTCAGGCCTTGGTCTGCTTAAATTTGGAGGGAACAGTAATCCTCCCTTCTCTTTTTTTTTTTTTTTTCCCCTCTGCAACAAACTGAATCGGTCTAGCAGGTCTGCAAAAAGTTGACAAGAGTCTGAAGAAGAGGGTGTGAATCCCTTAAGGCTGCTATTGTCATTGTACTCTCCATGGTGTGAAACCACAGCCTGAGGTGCTGAGCTTCTACCAAGAGCAACTGAGGCTAAGGAACCAATTCCCTTCTGCCAGCTCTTTTATTGGAGTGAGTGGCTGGAGATGGAAACATCTTCAACCAGTACAGCAAGCTTCACCACAACAAGTCTGTCAGAGCCCTAAGCCCTGTCTGTTTGAGTTATTTAGCCATAAAGGCCCAAATACTCCCTGCCACCATAGTTAGGTTTCTTTGGTCACACATAATTGTAGCTCAAAGGTCCTGAATAATTGCATTCCTATTGGGGCTGGTCCAGTCCCCAATAATGATCTTAATAGCATTGCTCCTAACCAGCCATTTCAATCTCCAACGCAGGTTCAGTCATGCTGTAACACAGTAGAGGAGGCCATTCACTGTGGGACTAATATACTTTAAAATGCAGCCAGCCTATTTATGGGACAATTTTTTGTTCATGCTCTAAATTCTTACTCACAATCAACAGCCTGTAAACCTGGTCAAACCAACACATTAGTTGTTGCCCATTAGTGCAAGTATTTGGGGCTTACAGACCTTAGGAGATGTGTCTGTGCTGTGCTCCCTCACAAGTGGGATATATCCCCTATTTAGTCAATGGGTCCTGTCATAGGGGAAAAGCATAGAAACTCTTTTCCTGCGCTGGGAATCAGTTTCAGACGATCCCAGGATGAGTTTGACCTCACACTAACCCAGTAGCTTTTGTGAGCAATGCCAGCCTTGCAAAATAAAGAAGCACTACTTTTTCTCTCTGACAGGAGAGCAGAAAATTGAGGCAAGCAAAAGAGTATCACCACACTGGTTGTGATGCCAGGACCAGGATTCCCAGAAGCATGGGGAAAGACTTTCACTCTTGGGAAGGTTCCACGTAAAGTCTAGACTGTTATGAAAGCTCAGATTCCTTAATGGGTCTAAAAGAAGATTAGGTAGCATCTTGTTCTTAGGTTTAGAAATGCAGCCCTCAGCATGCAAGACCAGATAGGGGTTTAGGCATAGCAATATCCAGCAGGGGAACAGGCAGCAAGGTAGATGACCTAAGTCCTAACACAGGACAGGTCCCCTGAATTAAGCAATACCTTTATTTTTTTCTTCAGGGTTACTTTTAGGCTGGCTACCTGAATTCAGCAGCGTGCCTTACCAAAAACTTTGGTGGGGCAACTTGATACTGCATGAAGGAAGGGTAGAAACAAAAAAAGGAATGAGAGAGGGGGAAGCAGGTGAAAGAAGTCTTCTGGCATAGTTTCCTCTGGTGTGGTTGCCTTAGGGAGCAGATTTACCTCTGTCAAGGAAAGCTCCAATGGAAGAGCTGGTGAAAGGAGTAATAAGTGCTCCAGGTGGGAAATGAAGGCAGGGTAACCACCCTCCCATAAATATAGGCAGGGTAGGCCACATCTACATTGCCATCTGTCTAAAGGCACGAGTGTCAGGAAAAGAGAGCCTTTTCTAGGTTAGTGAGGGTGAGCGTAAAGCAGGTGATGCTGACTCTGGGACAAGTGATAGCCTGCCTGTGTTTGCATGCCATGTTTTTTTCCAGTGACACTTTGCGGAGTGTGTGTTTGTATGTTTTCTGAATAGCCCCAAAAAAACACCACACCCCTCAGACATACCCATCCCTTACTTGTTTTGAAATAAGGACCGACAGCTGGAAGGCAGGAAAGGGGACAAAGACTTATGAGATTCATTTCTGCAGAGCCCATTTGTATCAGGACCTCCAACAGAGTAAATCTTGCCAGAACTTGGGCTGGCTGGATTTCCTTCCTCTATGTCCAGCTGCTTGCCACATCCCTGTGCCCTCAGGCGACTCACTTCATTCTTCTGTGTCAGTTATTTTGAAGATATGGAATGAATAAATAAGGCCAACTACCTCACAGAAAAAAAAAAGTATTTACAGTTCACGTTAGTATTTTGCTAAATTTTTGTGTCAAATTTCCTCTGCCTTCACTTTTGAAGAAAAACTGATTGTAGTGCAACACTGTTGCAGAGATACAAACAAGTATTTTGCATGTACTGCCCATCTGGTTTGTAAATCTGACACTTTGATAGTTCAAGATACATCAAATGCTTTTTGGTTTGATGGGGGTTTTTTACACCTGTTGTCTTTAAGGCTCTTTCCAGTCTGGACCTCAGACATTCTGGGAGATAAAGGGATGTAGAAAAGCTAATGATAAATGTCCTGACTCCAGGAAGTGATGTTCTAAGGACATTAGCCACTTTGGAGAAAGTTGCCCAAGAAGCCAATTCCAGCAATATCTCCCAACACCTAAAGGAGGAGAGGTAAGGAGTGGAAATGCTAGAGCTCAAATTAGGCCACAGACATCCAGGCTGTCCTGGCAGAGCTCTCCTAGTTTCGAATGCAGTGTTTCTGGCACTGGGTTAAAGGGAGAAAAGCCTGGGGTTGTTCTTCAGCTGAATTTCCCAAAAAGACACACAGCGGCGCCAAAGTCTTAGGAAAAGAAACACAAGCTTAAGCCTTTTTCCTTTTTCAATTTCTCCCTGGCAGGCTCCTCAGCCGGTGCAGCCGCAGCTCTTCACTCCTGCTCCGGAGAGAGCAGCGTTAAGGGAGCAGCTCATCAGCTCAGGACTGATTTCACTTGCAAACGCACCGGGGCTTCGCAATCGCTCACGCTCGCCCTGTAAACAGGCTGGGTGGCTGCTGGCTGCTAATACCTGTGCGCCTCTCCCAAGCGGAGTCCTGAGGAGAGATGGGATGTGCCCAGGTGTGTTTGGGGTCTGATTCCCGTGGGGGGCTGGTGCATCTCTTTGTCCTTCTTGCACGGCACTTGCAAGCGTGGCCTCAGATTTGTTCTGGACAAATTTTCCAGACAGATTTGGAAAAGTGCCATTCTATCAGTGCGGTAGTATGACGCTTTGGAGAATAAAAAGTTTGTTTGTCCAGCGTCCAAGTGTTTGCGTTCCTGGGTGTGAAGATGATGGTCTAAAGCTCCATCTGGTCAGTTTGTCCCCGTGAGCTGAACCTGGCGTGGTGGTGCCTGCAGCTGCTGGGCTGGACTTCAAGGTGAAAATCCCCAGGACAGCTGTAATGTGGGTGCTCGTCAGCCGTAACCCCAAACCGCGCCCTCGTTTCCCTTTGACAGAAGGAGAAGGCTGGCGCAAGAGCTCTTTCATCAGCCCCTGACTGCAATTAGATCCTACATATAGCGGGTTGGTATTCCTTCAGTGGCTGTATGGAATGATTGCACCACTTAATCCAGTGCACATCTTGCTCTTTCACTCACCTCCAGAAGTTTTATTCCATAGTTGTCAGACAGGAAAGACGTTTTGGTATAAAACACCGCATAAACCCAACTGAGCCAAACTATACCCATAGCATAAGCTGCCGTGGAAAAAAAGACCATGTTGTTCACTGTTTTGTTTTGTCTTGCTCTCCACTGAGTGATATATCTTAGTGACAAGTTGCTGTAGCCACACAGCGATTCTTTTAATACCATAAAGCGTCGTGGGGTGTAGACATGTCCTAGGACAATGGCTAGAGCTAATGTTAAAGGCTAAATGTATTGCAGCTGCATACAAGCTGGGCTAGATTAAAGACTAGAGCTTTTGGAAGTTTCTTGTTTTTAAAAAAAATCACTTAAGAGATTTTTTTTAATGCAGAATAATTTTGGTTTGGACGTCAGAGCCTCCAACAGTCATTTTCCAGTAATATGTCTTATTGTAATTATTTGACACTTTAAAATATATGCCTTACAGACAGCAGTTCCAATGTTAACATAGAAATATCAAAGTAGATTTTATTAAAACTCTGCTGTGGGTAATTCCAGGCTTTGTTTTCTAAACATGTCTTATTAGGGTGTTTTATTCAATGCATTGAAAATGAAATTCCACTTCCATTATATCATGTCATGCCAGGATGGATGCAACACCAAAGTACCATTGGAGAAGCTGAGAGTTTCAAGTGTGAGTACCCAGGTTTAGCCACCATAGAGTACAGTGAGGTATCAGACTGGAAATGGCCTGTTCTATGGAGTTTCCAATTGCCTGCTCCTCCTCTTAATATTGTTTTCCTGACTATGGGACACGTTCTGGTGGTTAGTTCTGTCCCTGTTCCCGGTTTCCTTTCCTTCTCTTGATCTCAAACAAACCAGCTGCAAGACCTTGGGGAAATTCCTTATCTTCCCCTTGCATCAGTTTACTTATCTGTAAAGCAGATAAACTAATAACACCACACTTCTCCAGGGTTTGTTGAAGCTTATTATACAGCAGAGAGTGCTGTAAGAGGGAAGTCATTACAAAAATGACAGTGCTAATGTGACATGGAGGTAACATGAAGGAGCCCCATTCTGCTCCATGCAAGCCAGTGGAGCTCTTGTTATTTGCTTTAGCAGAAGCAGGGATTTGGCCTATGCTTAAATGACTTGCATTTGTTTTTCTTCTTGAATGCTAATATAGAGTTAAGAGACAGCATTACAAGGAAAGCTCATTCCTGCCTATGTGTAAATATTTAGCAGCTGAATAGGCATTATTTAGCAGGGCACAGTTTTGCTTCTCCACAGTTTTCAAGGATGTCATTCTAAGCTGCTACAGATCAGAAGATACACTGAAATTACCAGATCAAAATCCTTCCCATATAAGCGTACACATACAGAATTTATTTTACTGGGCAATTAAATGTGTAAGATAAATATCCCTGGGGGAGGAGGGTTGTTTGAGGTTTTATGGCATATCTTATTATGGGCTCAGTTTCGAAATCTTAATCCAAGCAAAACTCCCCATGTGGAGACTTTATGCTGGAGCGTAACTGTGTTTTGTACTCAGGATATGTGCAGTTGCATCAGTGGAGTTTAGGGCAAGGGGGTAGCAAAGGCAGTGAAGTTTTGCCTAGAGAAAAGCAGCCCTTCCTAAAACATTTATAATTACCAATAACCCTTTGATCAAACATGACGTGTTAAAGGACCTTAGGCAGCATATCTTTTTCTGGATTTTATCTGACAATGTTATTGATGAAAAATTGAAAAAAATTGTAAAATAGAACTTATTTGTAATTATTTTGGGGTGGCATGATCTGTAAAACTGCAATCTACTGCAGCTATGAGGTTGCTGGCAACATAATTGCCTGTGATTCAAATGCAAAAGCTTTTTGAAGGACACGTCAGCAGTCAGAATTGCCCAGAAAATACTCCAATTTTATATCTGAGCTGAAGATGCAATTTTTTCCTAAAAACTGGGTGTGTTTTGTCTGTTCAGAAAATGAAAAGTACAACAGAAGAAAGTATCCAAGTTGGAGCGAACAAATAATCAGATCTTGATAAGTGGATAGATTTATTTTTCTAAAGAAAAAAGTGCTTGGTATTTCTAGCATAGTTTTATTCTGCTTTGCAAGGGGAAAAAAAAAACCTCACCACCATATTTGTGCTTGACATACTTGAGACCACATAGCTACTCCTTGGAGAATTAAAAAAAAAAATTAAGCCCAGAGTTTTACCCCACCAATCCTTTACTCATAGGGATGATCTTTTTAGGGGCTTGTTTTCTGGACATGGCAATGACAGTAGCTAGTCCATAAGGGCCTAGGTTGAGAAAGGTATCTGGTGAAGCAGAATATACTGGTTACCTTTCCCTATGAGGTCTAAAGCATGGGAATTTGTCCCATGTGGTTGCTCATGCAAACACCGGCCAGTTGTCGGTAGCTGGATTGCATTGGCACCGCAGTGTGTGCTCAGTACTAACTCCTGATTACTTGCCGGTTTTGCTTGTTTAGTTGGTCTAGGGTAGTTAGTTTAGCAAATAAATATTAAAGGAGCAGGTGAGACCCACCTGCTCCTTGGGAAAAAACTTTGCTTTTTCTCCCCCACTCAAAAAAAAGTTTTCATCTCTCTTCCAAAAAAATTGCACTCGAATACCTCTCCCACACTGTAATTTGGCATTGAAGAAGTTGCTATTTATATGCATTTATAAGTATTTATTTGCTGATTTCCAAACTGATCAACCTCCTGACAACACTTTGGGGATTCACACAGCGGGCCGGGGGCAAAGGGGGTCTCGGAAGGGGGTGTGGGGTGTGAGGAGGAATGGCTGAGACGCGCGGAAAGGTACCACAGTGCCGTAACTCAGGGACACAGCATCCTCATCCTTCTCCTCCTGCTCCTCTGCAGAGGCTGCGCAGGGGTCACAGCTGCGCGTCCTGTCCAAGCGGGACGTCCCGCGTCCCCTTTCAAAGTCTATCCCGGAGCAAAGCCGCGCCACGGGGAGCCGGAGGAGGAAGGACAGCGAAGGGACACTTGTTTTCGTGAGGTCCCGGGAGCAGCTGAAGCGACCTGTTGAACTCGGTGAGCTTCTCTCCTGTGGGAAACGGCCTCGGAAAAAACCCAAACTCTGCTAGACTGAATAGCTGGGAGGCAGCACAGTGGACAAGGCAGTCACAGGTGGGCGCATATGGATTTCTTCTCTTATCCTTTCTTTCCTTTCCTTTGCAATATCCCGAATAGCTCATCGGAGGGGCTCTCCCGGCTCCACTGGCCGCAGGGTTGAGACTGCTCTGCTCGAGGACCCGTCTGCCCCCACAGCAGGGCATAAAAACGAGACGCAAACCCCTAAACCAACAGAGGGAAAAACCTCTCCGCCAACATCCGAGACACAGCACCTCCCCTTCTCCGGCACCGGCCTCCCAAAAGTAATTCAGTCGTGTTGGACCGCAAAGTACGAGCGAGAGCGAAAAAGGGCGGGGAGTATCTGTACTCCCCCCCCCCACACACCCTCCGCCGCCTTTTTTTTTTGTGTTTGTTTTTTAGGGTTTGCGGTGTTTTTATGTCCTGCCGGGTTTTGCCTCATTCTTTCTGCTCCCCTCTCTGCTATAAGGAAGACACCCCGTGCCCGCAGTGAAGGCAACCCTCATCCCGGGGACAGCGGCCATCCCGCTTCCCCTCAGCCTCGTAAAGTCGAGATGGACCCGCACCAACCTGAACCTCTCCTTTCTCCCTCCGAAAATACCGATGCCGGGAGCTCAGCCCGGGCAGAGGACGGGCCGGGGGTGCTTCCTCCCGACCCCGCCGGGAGCGAGTCCAGCCCTGCCGATCTCCCGATCCTGCCGCAGCGTCTGTCCCGGACGGCGCGCAGCGGCTGGGCTGCGAGCGGCCCCACGGGCACGGACCGGCCGCTGCCAAGAATTACTTCAGAGAAAGAAGAAGAAAAAAAAAAAAAAAAAAAAAGCGCTATTTGTGTGTCAGTGAGCCGGCGGAAATCAGCCGCCTTGAGCTTCTCCCCAGCCAGCCGGCACTGGGGCAGGGAGAACTGGAAAGCAACAATATCCAAGCCCAAACTCCCCCCAGAGAAACAGGAGCAGGATTTATCTAAAGGTTCCTGCGGCTGGCCCTGGGGGCCGGCAGAACAGGCAGGAGGGAGTAAGAAACCTGTCCGGCACCTGGGAGTCGGGCTGGTGGGGACACTCGGGTGAGATCCGTAACTCAGACCGGATGGGGAACCTCGACACCGGGAAGCTGAATGGCCCCCAAGACCATCTCTTCCCTGCTTTCTCGTTGGGAAGAGATCCGTGGCGGGGTTTGGCCATAAGAAAGCTGCCGGAGGAGGGAAAGGGAAGCGGGTAGGGCTTTGCCCCGTGTGTTACCCGCGCTGTGACACACGGGCAGAGATCCGGCGCGTCCACTGGAAATGATTCAGGGGGCGCAGAGCTCCGCGATGACTCCCTCGGAGCCACCTGCCAAAATCACTAGGTGTGAGCCAGACGGTGTGACACAGAGGAGCGAGGACATATCTTTGCTCTAGAAGACAGCTTTGTCTGAGGAGAGAGGGTGCCTCAGCTTCAGCTCCCCTTTGCGCAGGGAGGAGGAAGGCGGCAGGGCGAGACAGAGCTGGCACTTCAGGGATGACAGTAGCTCAGGGTGCGGCGATTTTGGTCCCGTCCACGGGCCGGGTGTGCCCTCACGGCTGCGAGGGAAAGGCGTCCTCTAAATGCCCGGCCCAGGGAAGTCGAACTCACCCCCGAGGTGCGGTCACCAAATGCCCCAGGGAGGGGAAATGGAGCGCCCCATAACCCCGGGCTCTGCTGCGCGCCCAGCCCATACCCTCTTCCTCTAGGCTAAAAAAAAAGAGCAGGGATGAGCCCGGTGCGAACCAAGGCTGCCCATAGCTCCGAAAGCTCGGCTCACTCCCCGCGGGCGGGCTGTGCCCGGGCTGCCTCGCTGCCAAGTGCCGCGGGGCAGAGCCGGGCTGTTGGAGCCGGGTCCTGAGCCCGGAGATTTAACCCTGTGTGGGGAACTCTGGAGTTAGGCAGAAGGGAAAGATCCCACCAGGAAAAGTGTGGCAACCAAGGTTACCGGGTTTCTGAGAAGGCCAACATAAAATCGATTAAATTTCCCACCCTTCTCCGCAAAATAGCAACAAAAACTGGTATTTTAAATAATCGTACGGGACCAAAATTGCCGCCCCCTGGAGAGGACAGGGCGAGCAGCAAGCGGGGAAAGGAGAGGCGGCAGCGTCCCGGAGCCACGAAACTTCTGTACATCTTCCCCATCCCTCTCCCGTTTTGCACGGGGCCGTCTTTGCTCCGCGTCGTCCCCGAGCAGGAGGCTCCCCAGGACCGAAGGGGTGGGAAAGGGGCAGGGCCGTGTAATTAAATTCCGGTGCCCGGTTAATTGCTGTAATTTGACGCTAACTGTACACCGCGGGCCGGCGCTGGGAGCGGCGGTGCGAAGCGCGCCTCGCACGGCCCATTGACCGCGCCCCGCCCCGCCGACGCGCAGGAGCCTCCGGGCTCCGCCGACCCCGGCTCGCTAGGACCGAAGCGAAGCCCCGCAGGAGCCGAATGGCTGCCCGCGCCCCGGCGTTCCCCCGGGATCCAATGGCTGCGGGTGCCAGTTCTTGCTTTCCTCTTCCCACCTGCCTAAAGACAGAGCAGGAACTCCTTTCCGTAAGGTCCTCGTATCTAAGCCCTTATGGTGGGGCGACGGGGTGTGATCCCCTTCCTTTTACTGGAGATGGGGGTCAGCCCAGGACCCAACCCAACCCAGCCTCACTGGTAGGTGGCAATGCACCCCGCCACCCAGGAGGCCTCAAACTGTCCCATACCTGGGACATGATGCCCCATTCACCTGTCTCTGAAATGTGAAAGTGCTCGCTGTGCAACTCCGAAGTGGATATTGTTTGCATCCCTCCCCAAAATCCTGTAGCTGGAGTACTGCTTCTCCCCACGCCCCCAGTGCCCTGCCCCTAGAAATGAGGCAGGGTCCGTGCTTCCTCACTTCTTTGGGGTGTGAAATCAGGGCTGCGCGACACACTGGCGAGCTTCCAGGGCGCTTCGGCACTTGAATCCCCGAGGGAAAAAAAAAAACAACAAAACGTGGGCGGGGACGAGGGGTACGGACGTGGAGAGGCCCAAGGGCCACGGGCTGTCGCAGGCCGGCTTCCCCCGGGGAAACGCAGCATCCCTCATCCCACGCCGCTCCCGCGCAGCCCGGCGGGACAGACCCCGGCCAGCTTGGTGCGCATCACCCCGGCCACTGCCGCCCGCCCCCTCTTGGCGCCCGTACCCGGGGCTGGAAAGACTGTCTGCATCGAGGCGGGGATGTCTGTGTTTCTCCCTGGACTCCCCTGGCAATTTACAGCGCTTCTGTCACCCATCTGGGCTGGTTGAGCCCTCCCGGTGCTTTGCCTTTCTGGGCTACTGATGTTGTTGTCATTATTATTATTATTACTACTACTATTATTATTATTACTACGTCCATATACTCCTTGACAACTTGCCCTCCAGGTAACCTTCCACCGGCCCCCTGGGGGAAGGTGAAGCCTGGGGGGCTCTCCCGCCCCCACCCCGGGCACCCGGGCGGACAGAGCTGCCCTCTGCTCGCTGCTGGGGGAGCACCGGGACGCTCACCCGGCTGGGGAAGAGCCGGGGCGCGACACCACGGCGAAGCGGGCAGAGGTCCGGCGGCTGCAGAACGCCCGGGGCGCGCTCGGGAGCCTCCCGGGGGGCACCGCCGCCGGTCCCCCGGGAGCGCAGGGGCCGGGCGGGCGCGGTGGGAGCGCGGTGGCGGGGGGCAGCGCGCAGGCAGCGCGGAGGCAGCGCGCAGGCGCGGGCTGGGAGCACCCAGCTCTTTATGGCCAGGTGAGAGAGTCCCGGCTCAGGTAAGGGGAGGATTTACCCACAGGCGTCCCAGGCGAGTGGCTTGCCCTCGCAGTCCATGACCAGTAGGGACCTGGGGACTCGGAGCCCGCAGCCAGGATGTCTATCCTTGCCAAGATGGGGGACTGGCAGGTAAGGTGACCCTCTGCCCCGGGGGGATTTATTGTTATTTTGGGACGGGAGGCAGGGCTGGAGCGAGAAACGTGACGGGCCCGGAGGGAGTTGGGGGCAAACCTGACGCTGGGGTTGGGTGTTTTGCGGCTCTCGGTGCTCAGGCTGCCCGCGGCCACTCGTGAGGCCCGACTGCAACAGGTAGAGAGCGGTGGGCTGGGCTCTCCAGAGGCGAGGGCTGCTCCGCGGCCGCCGCGGGTGACACGACCCCGGCAGCGTGGGCCGGCCCAGGGCGGCGTGTGCTCGCCCGGCGTCCCTGAGCCCGGGGCTGGCGGCGGCCGGCCCGCCGCGGAGCCCTGGGGCTGCCCACGGGACCCACGCGGGGCAGGGCCCGCAGCCTCCGCCGTGACCCGCCGCGGGAGCTGAAACCTCTCTACGAGCTCCCAGCCCAGCTTGTCCCATGGAAAAATAACGCTGCCGGGTCCCACCCGGCTGCAGATGCAGCGAGGGTGCCGTGGAAAGCACTCCCGCGGGATGAGCTGCAGGGAAAAGCAGAACCCACCAGCGAAAGAGGCCAGGCGGGGAACGCGCGGCCCGTTGGGGTCTCGCCGGCCCCACGCAGCCCAGGGGACCCGCACGTGTGGAGTTACGGAGCCTCACGAACAGGGAGACACTTGGAAAGCCCTGGAGCTCCCTGATGCCCGTCCGCTCGGGCCGGATGACCGCAGTTTGCCGGCTGTTGAAAGGGAAGGTGTACCGTTCTGTTCAAGCACACGGGGTTTTCTTAGCGAAAAGGACCTTTTAAAAATTTATTTCTGCCCCAGGACAATCCAGTTTCACATGGGAGCCAGGTTTCTTTTTTTGCTCCCAACTTTTCGAACCTCTCGACTAAGTATTTCCTTAGACTACCTTATTTATTTTTTTTATTATTATTTCTTTAGAGTAGCAGCAAAACGTCTTAAAAAAGAAAAAAAAAGAAGTTGGGGGAACAAAATAAGTGAACAAAAAATGTTTAAATTATTTTTACATCTGCTAACATCTTTTTATCAGACCGGGGCGAAAAAGCGATCAAAACAAGATTTTCTTTTCTTTCACTGAAATCAATTCTTACGCAATCGTATTTACGGGTTATCCGCCTTGAGATCTATTCCCGATTTTTCCTTACACCCCGGCCTTCCTTGCCGCTTCTCCCCGGCGCTGCGGGGCCCCCCTCGCCGCGCCTGGCCGGAGGGGCCGGGCCGTGCGGACCCGCCTCCCGCTGCCCCGTGCGGATCTCTCGGGGAAAACCGCCCCCTCCCCTCGCAACCCTGCCCTCCACGGGCTCGGGCCTGGGGACAGAAGGCGAAAGGGTCAGGCCTTTGGCCCACGGGAGTGCCGAGCAGCCGCAGGTGGGAGGCTGTCCCGGGTGGGAGGCTTTCCCGACCGCCCCGGTTCAGACAGGACGGCGCTAAGGGGCGATGGGCCCCTTCGCCAACCCCCTTCCCTCTTTTTCTCATCTCCAGCACCAACCCCCCCCACCCCCCCGGGGCATTAACTAGGCTTAATCTGCCAGCTCCATTTGAACCTCAATGGGAGTAAAAACAACAATTTACTCTCCTGCCAGTGGCAGACAAAAGCGCTGGTGAAAAAGAGCATCGGGGGTGGGAGTATGGTGGAGGAGGAGGGGGAAAAAAATCCGTTTAGGGGACATGGATGTGTTTTTGTGTGTGTATGTGTGTGTGAAGGAGCAGACCCGAGAGCCCGGAGGCTCTGCCACCCTTCCCGGCGTGGCGACACGTGGGCCGGGCCCCCGAGGGCCCACTGCGGCTCCTCATCGGAGCGCAGGGGCCATTTGCTCCTAGAGGCAGTAAATTTTGCTCCGACGTCGAGGGCGTGGGGGGAGAGTGGCCCCGGGAGGGTCTTCCAGGCCAACTAGGCAGGTTTTGCCGTCGGCAAAAGGAAGTTTCGGTGAGCAGCAGGGCAGCCAGGTGCACAGGCAGCCATGGGGATGCCCGGCTCCTGGGGACGCCTGGGGACACGGCTAGCGTGGCGAGCTGCGCTAGCCCCATGGAGAGGGGAATATCTCGCCCTTCGGTGAAGAGAGGGATCACCCAGAGAGGGAAAAAAAAAAAGAAAAAGCAGAAAAACGGGAAAAACGAACTCTTACGGTGGATGGATCAAGGCTGGGCACCCGGGGAAATAAAAGAGGAGAAGGGTGGAGAAGCAGCCCCCCGGGAGGGCAGGCTGAGCGCTCTCTTAGCGGCACATTGTTAAGCAAACGAAGCGCTCCACCTAAGAAAGTACCAAAGTTTTATTGTGGTCATTGTTTTGTCCTTTTGCTCAAGTGCTTGCAAAAGACTTTTTGGCTCCTGCTACAGTCAATTTACCGCTCACTTCTGTTTGGGAGATAATGTCGGATTTGTTTGGGGTGGTGTTTTTTTTTGAAGACCAATAGCCAAAAGAGGCGAGAAGAAAAAAATAGTTTGCGAAGGAAAGAAGCTTTTAAATTGTCCACAAAAAAAGACCAAATCCAGAGGGCAAAAGGAGCCTCCGCACACAATAACCTCGTTACAGCAGGACTCGTCTCGTTTCTCTTCGCTTTGCTTCCTTTAACCCCCGTGGAAAAAAAAAAAAAAAACCAAAAAAAAAAAGGAGGACAAAAAAGTGGGTAGGGGAGAGATAAATCCCATTGCGTTTTTATGGCTAGCCCCAAACTTTCTGCGGATCGGACGATAGCCTCTTTGATTTCGCTGGCCACTATTCTCCCCGCTGGCAGGCAGAGGCACAGGGGCTAGCAGCGGCCCGCAGGCAGACAGGCAGGGCCCACTGCTCCCCCGCGCCGGGGCTCGGCAGGTCGAAGAAAGCTTTTTTTTGTCGTCAATTTATTTATTTAATTTTTTTTTTCCTTGCTCGTGGGTCCCTTCTACCTGTGTCCATCGCTGCAGGTTGTTGTGCTGGAGAGCAATTGGGCTGTTGTTGATATGCTAATGAGGCGATTAGACTGTGGGTAAAGAGCTGGAAAAGGGAAAAGTTTCCACCATTAGAGGGAGATCTCCGAGCGCGGACGGGAGCGCTGCCGAGCCTCCGCCAGCCGCGCTCCCCACGCCGCCCGGCACCGCCACCGTAGGGAGAGGCAAGGCAGGGAGAACCAAATCCTCTCTCTCACGCCAATCCATGAAAATGCTTTGGAAACTAACGGATAATATCAAGTATGAGGAATGTGAGGTAAGCGCTTCCCCCGGGCCCGGGCAGAGCCCCGGCCCCGCAGCTGCAAGCGGGAGCCTTCAGCATCCCTCCGTCTCTCAATTTCGTTTAGGAAAACTTCTGCTCGGTCGTCAGGCTTCCTTGCGGTCCTGCAGCCGGAGAGGGGCTGGGGTCCTTCCCCAGGAACTTCGGGGCTTTTGGAAACACGGCTTTGTCGGAAGTGTATGAGGAAAGGCAAACAGGATCCAGAAGCAGCCTGGTCTATAGGTAGATCCTCCGTAGATAAGGCTCTTGTAGGATGCTACACTCATCCATATGGATGGATGGATGGATGGATGGATGGATAGGCGGCTGGCTGAATGAATGGACGGATGAATGAATGAGAGGGCCAAGAGACAAAGGGAAGAGAATTATTCTTGCACTTTAGGTACCCGAGGCATCCAAATAAATTGGCTCAGGACCGACGCTTAAATTCAGCCTTTTCGATGTATCTGCGGGTGCATTATACCGAGGTGCACAATTGTACAGGGGTCAGCTGCCTAACTGAAATCACGGGTTTGGTAGCAGTGTTTCCCCAGCCTCCTAATTTTCAGGGCCACATTCTCACGGGTTTCAGACATAATAATTTAACCGCTTGGGGAAAAAAAATAAAATCCATCTCATTCGGTTTTGGAGCCGTTCAGCACAGATTGTATGCGCGCATCTCTCTCTCTGTCTGTATGTGCATCCATATTTTTAGAAAGAGGCGAGTGTCTTTTAATCTGACAAAAAGGAGAAGAAGAGGAAAAAAGAAGCGATGCCCAGGACCCATGCCTAGTCTCAAACCAACGAATACTATTGTCACCCGTTTCGAAAAGTTGCCTGTGCAGTGCGTTCAAACCGAGCAATAAAAGACTCTACTTTGCAAGTGAACGCTGTTATTTGGTCGTGACCCACGCGGGAAGATCCCTTCAGCCTCGGTGGACATGGCATCTCTGGGTCGAAGGGGGCACTCTCCCTGACTCTGTTTTGGGCGATGCTATAGTTTAGGAAAGGGACCGAGGACTCGGCAGGCTCAGCGCCGACTAAGTGATTTGGTGATCTGGTCCCGGATCGAGGAGTTTGGGATGAAGCTGTCTCCCGATGCGGGAGCTGAGCTTTAGATCCACTCATTGGCGGGTGCTTGATTTCTATGAATGAGGCGTCAGGAGTGTTAGGGTTTGTGGGTTGTGTAAGGTTTCCTTAATTATTATTTTTGGTTGGCTGGGTTGGTTTTTTCTGGTGTTTTGGATTTAAAAAAAAAAATTCTTCCAGCCCGGAAAAAAAAAAAAAGGCACTATTCCTCAGCTGCATTTCGGGTGGAAAGCGTGCCTCTTCCCCCTCCCTCCCCTCAGGACCGGTCTTCCAGTTTGCACACGTGCGAGCGTGTGGATTTCATCGCAAATGGCTTTTGTTGCCTTGCGTTAATGGGACTTAGCACCGAGGTGTTACCAAACACGGAGGGAGCAGCAGCCGCTCCGCGAACCGGCCGGATTTTGTGCGTACGTGTGGGGTTGGCTCTCCGTGCTTACCTCGGGAGCGGGTGTAAGGACAGTATTAAGAGGGTGGCTGTACCCCGCCGCGGGTAGAACCTGCCTTAAAATTTAAAGAACAAAAAAAAAAAAAAAAAGGAAAAAGAAAAAAAAGCAATGAAAGCTGAGGGTGAAAATAAAGAAAAAGCAGAAATAAACCCAGAAAAACGGCATGAAAGCCCGGCCAGCCGCGCTGAGCGCCCGGGGCGGCCGGAGCGCCGGGGGGTCGGGGCGGGCGGGCGGAGCGTGGGGCCGGGCGCCGGCGGCGCGGCGGCTGCGGCGGGGCAGCGGCGGCGGCGAGCGGAGCGGTGCCTGTTTTAAGGGAGTTGTTTGGGAGTTGCACAGCCAGTCCGACGGGTTGCGCCGGAGCCCCGGCTTGTCTGGGCCGGGAGAAGCGCTCGCCTTGCCTCTTTTCCCAGCTCCCGCTCCCCCCCGCGTCCCTCCCGCCCTCCTTCCCTCCCCGCCTTGCTGCCTCCTGCCTTTTTCCCCCGTCTCTTCCCGGATCCTTCGAGAGGGGGGCAGCGGGGAGCCCAGCGGATGCTCCTTGGGCTCCCCAGCCCCCCCGCCCCGGGCGCCCGCTGGTCTCGGCGTTGGGCTCGAACCGGGGGAGGAGGAGGAGGAGGAGGAGGGCTGACACCCAGAGGGGGAGACACCCAAAAAAACTTTCCCAGCCGGTTTCCGGGACGTGGGGCACGGAGGCGAGCCGGCTCGGCGGCGCGGGGCGGCCGCCGCGGGGGCAGCGGCGAGGGGAGCCCCTCGGCGGGGCGCCGTCGAGGCATGGACGGGGCGGCGGCGGCGGGCGGCCCCGCGGAGCCCACCCCACGCAAAGGCGGCGGCGGTGCGGCCGAGGGCGGCAAGAACCAAGCGGGAAGCGAGCAGCCGCTCTTCTCCCTGGGCTTTGAGGCCGGCTACGCGCAGCAGCCGCAGCCCGAGGTGCGCCCGCGAAGGACTGCGGGGCTGGGAACATGGGGAGGCGGCAGCCGGGGGGGAAGGGAAGCGAAGCGAAGGTGAGGAAGGAAGGGGGGGGGATCCCGCGCCCCCTCCCCTCTTCTTCTGCCCATCTCTCCCACTCCCTCCCCGCCCCCCCCTCTTTCTGCACAGCCCCCCCCGCTCCTGGCTCCCACCCTCTCCCTCTCTCCGGATCTCTTTCTCTTTCACTTTTGCATGCCCTGCAACCTTTTAAAATGTTGCCCCTTTCCTGTGATTCGTCAGACGCAGCAGCATGTGCCCCCTCTCTCTCTCCCGCTCCCTCTCTCTCCCTTTTTGTCTCTCTCTCCCTCTCCCTCTCCCCCATCTCTGATTAGATACACTGATTCTTCATTCAATGGACGTCATTTAGAACAGGCTCTGCCTTGAGTTGCCTTCTCGCTTCACGCTCGATTTCCAGCCATTCTTCCCTTATTAAGTGTTCGTGTAATATTAATAGTCATGAATATCTGCTATTAGGAGTCTCCAGGAAGGCAGCAGATCTGTTATTAGGAGCTCAAGTGAAGCAGCAGCTAAGTCAAAGGAGAAAAAGAAAGAAAGAGTCAGAGGAAAAAAAAGGATTAAGAAACAATCATACACACGCTTAAAAAAAAAAAAAAAAAAAAAAAAGAAAAGAAAAAAAGCAGCCAACTTTGACTCCTCACACCGCGCCAGGATAGAGAGCTCGCCTTGGGAACACCCGATGAAGGGCAGCAGAGATCGGTGCAAGTTCTGATGGATTATCGTGGCGCGCCCGCGGTGCAGGAGCAGCCCCGGCGTCCCGGTCCTGCCGCCCGCGCCTAGCGCCGGGCTCCGGCCGCGCTCCCTCCGCGCCCGCGCCGCGCCCGCACCCGCGGGGCTCCGCCGGGGGCTGCGCGCTTCGCCGGTCCCTTTCCTCTGCCTTTTTGTTGTTTTTTCTACCTTGACTTGTAACCCCCGACTCTTCGCAGATGTTAGTGCACAGTTTTTCGGCTATGGTGAGTTGCTTCACGTTTCTCTCGGAGGGGGTTTGGTGCGCGCTGGGTGTTGCTATTGTTGTCGGCGGTGGCAGTGGGGGTTTCGCACCCAGCTTTCCGGAGAGGGCTTTTTTCTTTTCCTTCATTTTTATAAATTCGGTGGTTTACATTTTTTCCCTTCTCTCTTAATTTTTTTTTNCTTCGAGAGAATGGCAAAAGGCTTTGCTTGGACCCTACTGCTTCGATTCCTTCACCTTGCCACCTGCAAATGTAGTATTTTCGCTTTCTCGTTTCCCTTTTTCGGGACCGTGGTCCTTTCCCTCGAATCCTCCTCCGTGGAGGGCATTCCTTTTGCCCCGGACATTTATGTGAGCTCATCTGCCCGGCCTCGGTAGCCGGCAGAGCCGTGCCGAAACGCCCGGGCTCATTTCGGTGCCGCTCGCCCGTCGGGGCGGCGGCGCTTGCGCTTCCCCCGGCTGCCCGCCGCATTCCTCCGCTTCCCCGGCGGCCGGGCCGCCGCTGCCCGCTCCGCTCCCGCATCGCTCGCCGGCGAGCCCGGGGTTCGGCCGGGCACCGGGACGGCTCTCCCCGTAGGTAGGAAAGCACGGCAGTGCTTTCTTCCCGAAACGTTTCTAAAACTCTTGCGGGGAACTACCGGTTTGTTTGGAGCCTATTTCGGCATGTTCTGGTAACAAAATGGCAGTGGGCATGGATCTTCCAGGGTTTTCTTGGGACGCGATGGGTAATGTCAGAGACAGTATTCATCTCGGTTCTGTTTAGGGTCAGATGAAGGTTTTTTGGTTGTGGCAGAATTATTATTTCAATAATGCTCGATTGTGAATTATTCTTTTTATTTTTGAGAAATACCTGCTCCTGAAATGCTGGGGCGCGATCTGTTGTGAATCCACGTTGTATCGCCGCAATGTTTCATTTATTATTATAAGCTGTCCTGTTCTAATTATTGCTATTATTGCTGTTATCATTATTGCCGTTATTATTGCATTTTAAAAAGCGAGGCTGACTCCTAATTATTTGAGAAGGGAAATCAGAGGCAGAGAGATCTCCAGATCTGCTTTTCTCCGCCTCGGAGACTATTATTTGCCCCTCATTGCCCTATAGATGAAATTTTCAAGGCGATTTTGAGGAAAATCAGTTTGATATTATCTTTGTTTTTCTTTTCTCCTTTCCCCTCCCCCTCCTCTACCCCCTCCACCCCCCGAACCCCCCGCCCCCCCCTCCCGCTCCCGCTCCCCACCTCAGGAGCGCCACGACAGTACCAGCAACGGGACAGCCCGGCTACCCCAGTTGGGGACCGTGGGTCAGTCTCCCTACACCAGCGCCCCACCGCTCTCCCACACCCCCAACGCC
>PYHW01010670.1:1228850-1275541 GCA_013186435.1 Turdus rufiventris
CCCTTACTTCCCCCCCCCTTACCAGCCCATCTACCCCCAGTCTCAGGACCCCTACTCCCACGTGAACGACCCGTACAGCCTCAACCCCCTCCATGCCCAGCCACAGCCCCAGCACCCAGGATGGCCGGGACAGAGGCAGAGCCAGGAGACGGGGCTGCTCCACACGCACCGGGGCTTGCCCCACCAGCTCTCGGGGCTCGACCCACGCAGGGACTACCGGCGGCACGACGACCTGCTGCACGCCCCGCACGGGCTGGGCTCGGGGCTGGCCGACCTGCCCCTCCACTCCATCCCCCACGCCATCGAGGACGTGCCGGTAAGCCAGGGGGCCGCCCCGGGGCCCACTCGTCCCTCTTAGCGCGGGAGCTCAACGTCGTGGGGAGAGGGAGGGAGGAAGGGAGGGGAACACCACCCCCCCCCCCAAAAAAAAAAAAAATAGGAGGAAGGGAAGAAGAGAACTCCCCCTCGTCCCTCAGGGAAAAGTGAAGCCCCCACCTAGAACAAAAGGTTCTCGCAGCTCGTCCCTGCGCGACGCCTCCCCGCTAACTTGCCCACTAAAATATAAATAAATCAAATTACTGTCATCGTTAACAATATCTTTCCTTCTCAATGACAATAAGCTGTTACGATTGGAAGAATATATAATATCACCACAGGGCCGTGCATTTGGGGATTTCTTACTGCCTTGGGAAAGACACGAGTCTGAAATGCCTGTGAGGACATTTAACGAGATCTCACAAATGTAAAGGGGGGGTAGGGGGGAAGTGGGTGAAAGTGGCCTAAGAAGAAAAAATCGGTTTCCCATGATTACGGGATTGGCATATGGGATAACCACATAGAAAGTTATAAGAGGGTATGGGCAGATCCTCTTCTCTAAAGGAATTAATTGACAAATCAGGGAAGAGGTATACCGAAATGCTGCCACCTTCTTTTAGTAGCGGTGCAAAGGGATGACCTCATAAATCATTACCTATAGGTTATCGAATTCGAGTCAGACCTGCTACACCCTATATTAAATTAAACGTTGGGAGCCTATTGGAAGATGCATTATTTGGGGGACCTAATTCTGTTATCGATGAGTACAGACTTTAAAAATGATTTCTAATTAAGCATGACATTAATGCACAGGCTACTTACAAAGCAAGCCAGGGCTATTGTTCAGTTAGGAAAGTGGCCTTATGCAATGTGATAGGTCATGATCATAGTTCATCTTTCTGGGTTTCTCCCCGAAAATGGAATTAGAACATGGCAATAAATTTATTAAAGCCCACAGAGCTCATGCTGAGGGACTGAAGCTGCTCGACTTGCAGGAGGAAAGAGGAGGAGAGAACTGTGGTATCTGGATGTGATTTTTGCTGAAATGCCATCCCAAATTACAGGATCAAATATTACAACAATATATTCGCTGACAGTTTAATGAGTACAGTTTCGTGTTGCAAGGATAATGTTCAGATGAACTTACCTATTTTTGGGGGTCATTTTGAAATCTTTTGTAAATTATACTCGGAGAAAATAGTGAATTTATTACAGCCCTCATCTGGCTAAATTAGCCACAGAAAATTGCTGATCGTGTTTAGCAGTTTTGCAATAAACGCATACGTTTTCCAAAGTGGAGGATTTAGTAAGCAATTTGGATCCGTTAAAAGCAGGTCGACTCTTTAAACTTGATATAAAATAACATGGAGGCAATCGTAAGAATAAACTAATTTGTTGACTGCAAGCCCCTGATTGCTGTAGGAAGAACATGACCTAAAATGTTCTCTTGAATTCTCCCTCCCCTCAGCTGTGCTCCATGGCAGTGGGCTGATTCGGGAAGCCTCCTCTGCAGATCTATGAATTAATAGCACTGCTATACTTGGTGAAAACCAAATGCCATCTGGTTTAAATCCTTGTGCCAGCCTAGCCATTTTTTTTCCTCTGTAAGACTGAATCAGCAGGCTTCATGAAGGAGAGTATAAAATAAGAGGGTGCATCTTTTAGGTGTATTTTATCTCGTTAAAAAAAAAAATCCCTTACAGAAATCTGAGTTGGGAGGGTATTTTTTGAATTTTTCCGCGGCTGCAACAGTTAACCTTTAGTAAAAACGACTGCTAAATATTTAAGAAAGTCAAGTAGACGGTGAAAATTATTTAATCATAAATATCTCTGTGGGATTTTAAACTTAACAGTCCTCCCTGTACGGAATATGTGCAGAAATAACACAAATAAAAGTATTATGCCACACTACATTTACTTTATGGGTTTAGGGTGCATGCATAAAGGGATCATATTTCCCCATATAGTTAAAACACAAGAACTGCAGCAGTAGTCATTTCTGAACATTTCTCAATTTAATTATACTTAAATCCAGAAGCACTTTAGGCAAGTTACAAATGAGAGCATTGAGTATAATAAAACCTGTAATAAAGCAACTTAGTACCATCCACCCGGAATCATTGAGATCAGGCACAATTAACAGGAGCATAAATCCAAGACAGAATGGAAAATGTTAGAATCAGTATTATTGTTGGACAAAGACTAGAGAAGGAAGTAATAGTTTTTTAAATGGTAATGCCTGGGTTTTGTAACGATTGCGAAATCTTCTATCTCAGCAGCACTGGTGTTAATTTGTAAACACAGCCAGACATTATATTGCCTGTCAGTTTTTGGAATTAGAAAACATGATTTCATTTGACTTTCTAATCACGTCGTGACTCCGCCGCGCGAACCCCAGCTGTAGCCGCGGCCGCGGAACCTGCGAGGGGACAATAGTGGGGGAGCCGGGGGGTGCGTGGGCTCCCGGCCCCGCGCCGCTCCGCGCTCCTTTGTGCTTTCCCTCCCGCGGGCGCGGGAGCGGGCGCAGCGGCGGGGAAGGGCTGGGCCGGCCCGGGGCCGCTTCCCGGGGAGGAGGGAAGGGACAGGAGGAGGGAGCCCTCAGAAGCTTAAGGCCGCTCGTGCCCCGGGGGTATGGGAGTGATTTATTATATTTTTTCTTGGGGATCGGGAGGAAGAGCTGGGAGGGATGCGGGATTCTTCTTGATAAACGAAATCCACCCCCCCCCCCAAGTCTCTTTCCTCTCTTCTCCCTCCTCCTTTCCATGTAGGATCTGTTGTTTCCCTGCCCACACCGTGCCCGAGAATGGGGGGGTGGGGGACACAGAACTTCTGCACCCCATCCCACCTCGGTTCTCCCTGCCTTTTGTTGTGGTTGTGCACTGACATCCCTGCCTGTTCCTTTTGTTGCAGCACGTAGAAGACCCCGGTATTAACATCCCAGATCAAACTGTAATTAAGAAAGGTAAGCTGTTTCCTTGCGCATACCAAACATGTCGTCACAGGCTGGGGACTGCTCGCAGGGAGGACTTACCCGGCCTCCCCCTCTCCCCTCCAGCCCCGCGGCCCCTGGCTCCTTCCTCTGGCATGTACTGTTGGCCGAAAGGTTGGAAGCAAAGAAAAACGGGCGATGTGGGTTGAAATCCTCCCTCTTAATTGGCCACGTTCGCCGGGTATTTTAATTATTATTGTCGTTAACGAGGAAAAATGTTAGCAGATGATCTAGAAAATCCGAGCCGGTTTTTAGTGCATTAGTGTACAACTGGGTTTCATGGTTTGCCCCATGCATCTGGCTGAGCAAAAGGCTTGAATCGCTGTTGATGAACGGGGCTGTGAAAGTGAAATGGTTGTTCCCCTTCCTTCGGGTTTTCTTATTTAAATCACGCCGGTGATGAGGTGGACCGGTGGAGAACAAGGGGCGAGTTTCTGGAAGCTGATGTCTATCGGTGGTTAGGGTGGTTTGGTTTTCGTTGGCTTTGTGTGCTTGCTTCACTTGGAATTGCTTGGAAGCTGGTAACCAAATCGTGCAAAATATTTATTGCAAATTTTCACTCGGTTTTCGTTTCCCGCCGTTCTTCGGGCAACCGAAGGATTGGGAAAGGCGGCACAGGGCATCTTGCAAAGCAAGTTCTCGGTGGAAAGTGATGGGTTTTGCGTTCGGATGCTGTGTAGTGAGATGCAGTTGGAGTAAAACTGGCAGGGTGGAAGGCGCAGCTAGCTCCTGCCTGCTCTGAGGGGTGCTGTGGCTGCGTGGCCGCCTGGAATTTGGGTACCCAGGCCACCACAGGAGAGAGGTGCTGAGTGGAGGCACTCTCCTCTCTAACCCTAATCGCTGTACCGCCAGCGAACCTGAAGTTTCATACCCCCCCACCCCCCGCCTGAAAAGCCTTTGTCACGTCAAATTAGATGTGCAAGGGATAAATCTTAAGAGATGCTCTTTCCAAGTCGACATGATAATTGGCTCTTTTATTAGTAATCTCAAGAGTTCGTTTAACTCCTGTTGTATCTATTAGCCTTCCCAGAGCTATTAATGTCACAAGTGATCTATCCAAAACGGAGAGAGCCCCCCGCTTGGTTGGACTGCGCCCGCCAAGCGGAGCGGGCTCAGGCAGAGGAGAAAGGGAAGGCGGCCGGGACCCGCGGCACCGAGCGCGGCACCTCCCCGCCGCCGCCGGGCCGGGACCGAGCTACATTTTGGGGTGCCGGCTCTCCGCCGCCTTACGGGTTTTCCACGTCTAGATTTGTGCGCTGGCGGGGCCCCGGGGCTGCCGCACATCCTGCCGGCCGCGCCGCTGCCCGGGCACGGCCCGCCCGACACGGCGGCACCGACGTGCGGCCCCGGCGGGGGCTGCGGGGCCTTTTCAATTTCTCCGCTGCGGGTCGAGGGATGTCCGGCTCTGTCCCTGCGCCTCCCGACCAGAGAGGGGAGGGGTGCCCTCGCTGCGTCCCCGCTGGCCCGCAGGCGGTGCGGGGCCGGGGCTGGCCGCAGAGAGCGGCTCGGGTGCTTCCCCCTCCCTCCCCGGCTCCCCGCCCGCTCCTCACCCTCACCTCCCTGCTCCTCCCTCCCTGCAGGCCCCGTGTCCCTCTCCAAGTCTAACAACAACGCCGTCTCCTCCATCCCCATCAACAAGGACGCGCTCTTCGGCGGGGTGGTGAACCCCAACGAGGTCTTCTGCTCGGTGCCGGGCCGCCTCTCGCTGCTCAGCTCCACCTCCAAGTACAAGGTCACGGTGGCGGAAGTGCAGAGACGCCTGTCGCCGCCCGAGTGCCTCAACGCCTCCCTGCTGGGCGGAGTGCTCCGGAGGTGAGGGGCGGGGGGACGCGGGAGGCGGGATGCCGGGCTGTGCCGTGCGGGAGGCAGGCAGGGAAGGAGGGATGGAGGCAGGGAAGGAGGAATGGAGGCAGGGAGGGAGGAGGACGAGCGCCCACGCGGGGCGGTGGCGCGGGGGGGAGCGCGGCGGCCGCCGCTAGGGGGCGGGGCGCGCGCGGCCGGCGGGGCAGCGCGGCCGGGCGGCGGGAGGGGGCCCGGGAGCGGTCGCCATGGCAACGCGCGGCCTTGCCATGGGGACCCCTGCGTGTCCCTGCCCCTCCCGTGGCCGTGGGGACCCCTGCGTGTCCCTGCCCCTCCCGTGGGCATAGCGCACGCACCCACACCCCCAGGACCAGCACCCTGCCATGGGCTCCCACCCTGTTCCCTCACACCCTGCCATGGGCTCCCACCATGTTCCCTCACCCAGGCAATTAGGCAGTGCCTGGGCAGGGAATAACGTCCAGGATTAATTAAGACAGCTCCCATCTCTAAGCCCCGCTTAGCCCAGCTCTGCTGCGAAGCCACAGATGGGCCACGTAGAGTTTGGTGTGGGTAGTGATGCTCTGGGGCTGCTGGCTCTGTGGATCAGCCTCCTCCTGTCACGCTTGGGAGAAGAAGCCCCCATGTCCATGGCACCTTGGGAGACACCTCAGGGCTCCCCATCAGCTCTGGGGCTGATCTAGACCTTAGTGAGGGCCGCTGTATTCTAGATGTGGAAACATCCAAAGCACCGTCCCTATATCTGGGATTCAACTTTCAGCAACAGTTGGTCTCGAGTTTCCCACAGCCATGTATCCCATCCCTTGTGCTTAAACCCTTCCTCCCTGGGATGTGTTGGGGGCATGTGTGGGTGGGAGCCAAAGTAGTGGCAAGTGTTCCCCCAGGCTCCATTTCTCAATGCCTTTCTGTGTGGAGCAGGGCAAAGTCGAAAAACGGAGGGAGATCTCTGAGGGAGAAACTGGACAAAATAGGACTAAACCTGCCAGCTGGGAGGCGTAAAGCTGCTAACGTTACCTTGCTCACATCACTCGTGGAGGGTAAGTGACTCAAAGAGCTGGGAGGGCTCCTTTGGAAAATGTGCCTGTTGTTTTTGCCAAATGGGAGAAGACTTGCTGTTGGGTCGTTTGGGTTTTCTTTCTCCTGTCCCAGAGTCAGTGCTGCTCATTGACATTTGGAAGGGTGTTATTTTCTACGTCTTAAAAAAAGTTCGGGTTAATTGTGTGCCTTTGCTTTTTGTTATAACCTGAAACGGGTTTGTGCGAGTCTTGTCGACTCAGCAAAGTGTTCGGTTGTTTGTTTGCTTTTAAGTTTCCAAGCTAGATGTTTTCAGGGCCCCATCTTGCTCGCTCATTCAAATGAGTAATCCCTCTGTGGAGTAAGCAGATCTCATTGGGAGCAGCATGGGAAGGATCCCTGTGAAAGGGGATTGTGGGTTTAGCCCCATAAGAGACCCATGAGTATTGAGTTGGAAGTTACGGGCAGCAGAGCCTCTAATACTTCACTGCTGTTGTTCTGCCACAGGTGGACAACCGAGCAATTTTAAATGTCAGAAACTCCAGCTACTTTAAGTTTGTTCTCTCTCCCAGCCTGCAGCCTAGTAAATCATTTAACTTTTCTGACATCTGCATTTGAGAAATGCGTGACCATTACTTCCTGAATTAATTTGGGAATCCTTGACCTCAGCCATGAATTAATGGTGTCCTGAAAGCCTCAAAGTTGCACCACTGCCAGCCCCCACTCCCTTTTGGTTCTCATTTTCAGAACACATGTTCCCTTGGCTATATCGTTCTCCTCTGCTTTGCTTTGGCTGGAAAAGGTGCAACTTGCTTTTAATGCCTTGGGATATCCTATGTGGTCTGTACAGGGAGGTGGGAAGCTCAAGAGTTTGGAGTCATTCAGTTTTGAAGCAGTGACTGTGTCATGCTGACACAAAGTGTGTCTGAGGTCTGCAGGTAGACCCCTCTCCTTTCCCCTTACTTATGAGTTCAGCTTCGTTTTAGACTGGTTCTGTTTGTAAAGTGCTTTTAAACTCAGCCTGAGCTGTCCAGGTTCAGCTTAAGTTTGGTTGTGCAGGCGGGAATTTGTTTTGTTGTCGCTTTGCATTCTGTGAGAAGTGTTTCATGTTCAAAGAGACGGGGAAGAAGCGCTGTGTGATGATGCCAGGCGTCATTTTTTTAAACACCAGGATTAGTGAACAAACTATATTTGTACTGCGTGAAAATTACCGCGTCTTCATGTTTCTGAAAAGGCTTTGCAATTGCATTGACACGCTGTTGTGGTAAAAAAAATCACGAGGGGAAAACTTGTAAAAAGTCTAGATTTGGTAGATGCTAAACATTATTTGTGATGTTAATGAATATGGAGAAGGTTTTATGGTAATCCATTGTTCTGTTTGGCTTTCACGTACAATGGCTTTGAAAAGAATGGTTTTTAAAGAAAACAAAACCAGAGGCCTGATCTTCAGATAACTTAGTGATGGTGGCTAATTTTGGGGAGATGGTAGTGTAAACATTGCTGGAGCTTTGAGTCCCGTAGCGATGAGGCAGTTTCTAGAGTACTGTTATTGTTTATGATCCGCTCCATTTTATGGAAACAAGCTCACTGGACTGAGGCTTTGAAGCTCTAATTGGCGCATGCGTTCTTCCGGAGCTAGAGCTAATGGCAGGAAGCCCTGCAGTAAAAACCAACTGGTTCAGGAAATTAAAACCAAAGATTTGAAAATCAACAAAACAGACAGACTCGGTGGAATGACCCTAAAATTCTCATGGTTAATCGTTTGGGGGTGAACATATAATTATATGCGATCAAGTTAAATTTTAAACACTTAGCTGTTTAATGCATTTTATTTAGAAGAGCTCTAGGAGTAATTATGATCAATATTAATCATTGGTGCATTGCAAAAGAATATAGAGATGTGGCTGAGGCAAACACATTTTCAGAGTAAATAGCTGTGAATAAAATGTACATAAATGGCTCTCTATAGGTATGGAGATGTAAATCGAAACATGCATTCTAGGTGGATGGAGCCTGTCTGTCTTAAAGTCTCAGTTGATGTGAACTTTTAAAAATTCTTATGTGAGATTTCAATTGTAACAATCCTTATGAAAATACTCATTTGCATTACTTTCAACTGAAGCAAAGAAAACTGCAAGATAAGATGTCATTAGTGTTTCTGGCCTAACTTTTTCAAAGAGAAAATGTCTAAGCTTTTGAGAAGAAAAGCCCAAATAGAATGTAGTGGTTTTTTGGAGTGCTTTACAAATTGATTTTTGCCTCTGTGCGATGTGTACTGATGAGCTGTGTTTCTTTCCATCCCCACCCGTGCCTCCCTATTCAGGAGAAGCGGTACATCTAGCTAGAGATTTTGGGTACGTTTGTGAGACAGAATTTCCTGCCAAAGCAGTAGCTGAATTTCTCAACCGACAACATTCCGATCCAAACGAGCAAGTCACAAGAAAAAACATGCTTCTAGCTACAAAGTAAGACATTTAACTTTCTGGCATGTTGCTTAGAAATAAGGGAGAGGGACAAACTCGAGTTTGGGGCTTTTATTTGTGGAGATATTTGTTTGCTGCATAACCAGTGGCTGATGGCTTTGTAAGTTGTGAGGGTGTGTGTTGGCCCTCCTGGTACAGGAGAACTCTACAGACCACCTTGGTTTCCTTCGAATTGGTTTGGGCAGATTGAATGTGAGTTGTGCAAATTGAGAGTGGATGTTTAGTTACAGAAAAAGCAGTAATTCTGCAAAGCAAAACGTTTTCTGGGCCTATTCACTTAGCTTATCAATTTAAGTAGGAGGGGAAGGCTTCCCATTGACAGTAAAATAAAACTGGCACATTAAACCGATTTCAGTTCATTAAAATCGGCAATGGTTCTTCCTGCCTAAGCAGCTCTGTTACTTAGCAAATACAGGGATATTAAAAATATATTTTAAATGACAATCTGTATGCAGTTAAAATGCTAGTGGAGTTTATCGTTGGTGGGGCTGCCTAGACTTCCAGGTGGTGCGTGAAAAGAAAATGATTGTTTGGGTATGTTTGCTGGAAATTAAAAGGGTTGTTCAGTAGCCCTTAATTACCAGTGGAGGTGTCACCAAAGGGCACAGTGCCAGAGGACACAAGCAGGAGATGGGAGCTGCTTTATGGCTGGAAGACATTAATGTGGGTTTTAGAATACAAACTGTTTCAACACGCCTCTGAGCTCTCTTGCTGTAAGGTGTGTTATTTCTCCAACCATTTGTGCAATGAATGGATGATATAACCTATCTTCTGCACCATGCCCTCGTATCCTCCCTTCTCACCTCCCTGGAAGGAAATTTCCAAGTGCTGGTTAGCGTCAGCCTTCCCCTCTGTGGAAAGGTCCCTTTGGATTTGGAGATAGAGATTTACATATATAAATGTTTCAGAATACCCTAATTTAAATCCTCAGTTGTCTGCTCTGCCCTCACTCATTCTTCCTGACACACAGGTATGTGTTTTAGCCTTGTGAAGGAAGAGGCCCATATCTCTGTCTGGTTCCCTCCCAAAAAAAGGCATCTTCTAAGATATAGATAAATCCCTTAGCCTGCCTTTGGATATTACAACCTGTCTATTAAGCCTGCTCAGAACTTTAAACTGTCTTTGTGTTCCAAACCCCTGCTGGGCAAAGTTGTGTGTTTGTGGAGGGCATTGGGGGCTGAGATGTGGAAGCAGTGGGGCAAGAGGCATGTGTCTCCATGTCCTGTGTGTGGGATGGGGCTGGGGTGTGATGTGTGGTGTGCTGTCGTGTGTGCACTCAAGGTGAAGGGAAGAGGTTTGTGCGTGCTGTGGAAGTGTGAGAATTAGGGGAAGGGATGCACAAGAGAGGTGAGGGAGAAGGGAGAATGTGTGCGCTCAGGAGCAGGAGCCCCCTTGAACCAGGGGCTTGTGCAATCTAGCAGGGAGAATGCATGGGCTTTGCTGCCGCCAGTGATGGTTCATTTCTCTCCCTCTCTCTTCCCTTCCCTTCCCTCCCTCCCTTCCTCCCTCCCTCTGTCTCTCTGCTCCATTTGTGCTACAGACAGATCTGTAAAGAGTTCACCGACCTGCTGGCTCAGGACCGATCTCCCCTGGGGAACTCGCGGCCCAACCCCATTTTGGAGCCGGGCATCCAGAGCTGCCTGACCCACTTCAACCTCATCTCGCACGGCTTTGGGAGCCCGGCGGTTTGTGCTGCCGTCACCGCCCTGCAGAACTATCTCACCGAGGCGCTCAAGGCCATGGACAAAATGTACCTCAGCAACAACCCCAACAGCCACACAGACAACAGCACCAAAAGCGGCGACAAAGAGGAGAAGCACCGAAAGTGAGGATCCCCCCCCACACACACTCCTCTCCCTTCCCCCTCATAGCCCATCGATCCATTCATCTCCCTCCTCCCTCTCCCCGGCACCCAGCACCCCAGGCTACAGCAACAGAATGAGCGTCCTTCTGCCAGTCCTGTTCTCTGACTCTGCAGGACTGCTCTGCCCTCTCTCCACACCCCTTCCCAGCATCCACATTTCCATTTGCTCCCGCTTAAATTCCCCCCTTCTGCCCACTGCCACCATCGTTCTACCCCAGTTTGGAGCCTAAGAGAACAGAACAGGGGGACGGAGCCAGCAAAGAAAAAAAGTTCTGTCTTGAGTTTGTGAACTTTTTTTTAAATAAAACAAAAGGAGGAAAAAAAACCAACAAAAAAATAAAACAAAAAAGAAAAGGACCTTTTTTTTTCTAAAAATATATTAAAAAAATTTAAAAAAACAAACAAAAAGAAATAAATAATACTTAAAAATTCTATGAGCTTCACCGGACTGAATCACCACCTTCCCTTACATAAACTTCAGTTAAGATTGTAGCCATACTAAAAATGAAAAAAAGAAGTGAAAAAGTACAACAGCAACAGGAGACATACAAAAGGCAAAAAGGACTGATGACATTTTATCAGTATTGTGAATAAACTTGAACACAAAACACAAGCAGTTCCATGTCATATCTTCAGTTGTAGAACTTTTTCCTGTCCAAGGTAAAGCGACCAACTTGAACTTTCTATTGCAACACGATTCACGGTTATTATATAAGGGAATCAGTGTTCATGTATGTATATATTTATTTATGTGTAATTTAATGGGAATTGTAAATATGGTGAGTCTGTTTTAAGCCTTTTTTTATTTATCTGGTGATCTCGTTTACCTCTTGTTTAGTGGGTTTTAAATCTTCCCCTCTTAGTTCATCATGTGGTTCATGGTACTTATTTAGATATCAGAGGTTTTTTGGGGGTTTTTCTCTGGGATTCATCATTTTTAGCCCTGTTGTAGCATGTTAAAAGCGACAATGAAGCAGCTGAACAAATAAAAAACCATTAATTTTTATATATAATTAGTATGACATTTAGTTTCTCATTGAAGATAAAATAAAGTGATGTTGGACCCTGGCAAGGTTTTTAAACATGTTAGTGGTTTTACAACCCTTATGTGTTGTGGAAAATGAAAAAAGTTATTTTCATCCACTGTCCTTCTCCCGAAAGCACCAACAGAGCAATAAATTAATATTGTCTTTTAAAACAAGATTTAGCTTTACTTTCCTTTTTTTTTCCCCTCTTTTTTTTTTCTTTTTTTCTTTCCCCCTTCCTTTTTTTTTTTTATTTTTCTCCTTTTTTTTTCTTTTTTCTTTTATTTTTCCCAAAGAACTTCAAACATTCGGGACCACCTGGTATCCTGTATTTCCACTGGCCATATTGGAAGCAGTTATAGTTGTGTTGTATTGAGTTGTGCCGGCAGTAGTTTCCATGCCTATCAATGTATCATAGTCCTTTGTTGCCCAGATAAATAAATATTTGATACGCTTTATGTCGATTTTTTTATTCAGTAGCTGTCTTTACCCAGGCGTATTTTTGTTCTTGGCAGTATTTTTTATTCAGTATGGTTACAGTAATTGAGTTTAACTCTCCCTTGGCAATTGCTCCTTGCAATAAGCAGCTGAACCCATTGTTTCCCTCAAGTATAATAAAAACTTACTTTCAACTTGGAGTTCAGAGCAGGGTATCATTTAGATATTCCACTGAGTCTGTATTCAGACAAATGACACAATAAAGCACAATGTATTCTTTTGGATAAAAAATTGTCTGTATTACTAACAAAAATGACACACTATCTTTTCTTTGACCAAAACATAATTTTATTTAAAAATAAAAGTTTTATTTTATTTATGTTGACCTCTAGGTTTTTATTTATGTTTATATATAGCGTACAGAATTATAAGCCTATAAAATTTTGTATGTGTAGTTGTCCTAACAGAGAGCAGAGATTAAAAAAACACATCTCAAGATAGACATTTTAAAAAGAATCATTACTGAGAAAATGCTGAAAATTAATGGTATGAAAAAAAATTTATACTGATAAATCAGAGCTGGGTGCTCCCTCCCCCTCAAGAAAATAGAAAAGCTCCGTAATTGATGCCAACAAAATCATCTCACGGTTGTGAACTTTAGTGAAATCTTGCAGGAGACAGATTATTTCTGATTGATGGTTCGTGTTTTAGTGGAATGCACAGACTGACATTTTGAGATGGCTGTGTCGGTTTATAAGGGACTGAAATTTTTATCTTGAGTTTCTCCTTGTGGAAACCAGTTGTGAAACAGGGAAGTTCGCTTTAAAAAAATTGGAGTGTATGTCTTGAAGTTGGTCTATAAAAAACGTGAGAATTCAGATTCTGAATCTATTTTCTTTGGCCCGGGGGGTAGGTGAAGTCAGGATCAGGGTGGATTATATTATATCATAGGAAGGGAGACTTAATGCAGTTTAGAATGTAAAGGCATTTTAAAGAGAGGGTCTCCTTTAAGTGCTGATGGTATTTCGGTAGTGGAGGTTGATTTTTCTCTCTCTTTCTTTCCCTCTCTGACTCTCTCCCCCTTTTTTCCTGTTTTTGCTCAGGCAGAAATTGAGGAGGTTAGGAGGGAGGTGTTTACAATAAAGCTGCACAGAGAATTAACATTTACTCATATATTTTGACGTCTGGTAGAGCTGGTGAAGCAAAGCATTAGATAAAGCCCAAGATGTTTCATTTTGCTTTGGTAATCTACTTATGGAAGGCAGTGTAAAATCAATCTTGCCAAGCAGAAAGAGAGTTGGTGGAGTCTAAATTCTATTTTCGAGAGCCAGCTAGTTTATAAAAATGGTGAATATTTTTTTTTATAAATTGAAAGTGGATCTTTTGAATGCAAAGCTGCAATTGTTTTAAAAACAGTTATTTATTATTTCCAAGAGAGACTGGTTAACCGTAAAGTAGATGTAACAAAATAATGAGGTGAATGAACCCTAACTGTACATATTCTTGACATAAATGAAATGCACAGTATTGTAGCAGGTGAAGTGAAGCATTGTCTATCAGGGCTGTTTTTCTTGGCTGCATCTCAGATTGTGTGTGGGATCCTAACCTCAGGCACAATAGCATTCATAAACAGCAATACATTGCTGCTCTTTCTACAGCAACACATAAATACTCATTTTTAAACGAAAACAATCTTATTAAATACCATTCATTCATATCTGGATTTACAGATGCTTGTTACTTTTTGAAACCTGTACCCAATATAATCGTTTTATACTGGTCAATGTATAAAGCAGTCTTATGCTAGAACATTATAGGTCATAATAAGTAATGTTTTAAACATATAATTAGCTACTTCATGGTAGGAGAGCGCATTTTAGGTATCCTGCTGCTGGATTAGCAAGCCACCAAAAAACAGAAATGAAATGACCTTGCATGGATTTCTTTATTACTGTTATTTCTAAGGAAGGATATTACAGGCGATAATGGAAATCAGACTAGGTTCGGTTCAGCCTCTTCTGCTGTGACCAGTGTGCAGTTACTAAAACGTGCTAATTACTTCAGCATTCTTTGGGTGCATTTTTAATGTTGTGATCGAGGTGCAGCAGTGAAATTCTAGGGCATGCTTTTTATACACTAAACAAAAATCTGTTGTTATTTTTTCCCTCCCCCAGATCGGTTGAAGCGAGGGTGAGTGGTGGCTGAATGTTAGAGCATTGCTGCCACGCTGAGCTAATTCCTACATGTGAACCAAAATACAGCTTGGTGCTCTTTCACCGTGAACAAGGACAGCCCTCCTCTTTGTATTTTACCCCACCCTCCAAAAATCAAATATTAATATAATTTGAGATTTAACTGGTGGAACAGCCATCAGGACAGCAATGCCCCGCAGCTGAAATAATATTTAAAATAGAAGAGATTTGACATTTGAGAAGTCAGTGGCTTGAAATACCCAGTTGTACTTAGCTAATTCAGTCCTTAACCTCTGGTTTCAAATAAATCAATTACAGTCGATTCCACTTCAGTTCAGAAGTGCACAAGGTTTTTAGTTAATTGAATACATTTTATTCACTTGCTAGGAGTATTCATTTATCCAAACCCTTACATTTAAAGGCAATTTCTTTATTGTCCATGATAAATTTGACTGCATAATCAGATCAGCTCCTTGTTTATTTACTTGTCTTCTACCTTCCATTTAAATTCCAGAATGTGCGCTTCCCTTTCCCTCCTCGGTACATGAATATCTCAGCCCAGACCAGATTCCCAGAGTCTCAGCTCTCATGTTAGGAAAGTGTAGCTAAATTACAAGTGCCCTTCTGATGGGGAGCAGCATGAAGTCCATCCCAGCTAGGGTAGGGCACAGTGATTTAAGCTGGCTCCATAATCGAACGTGAAAGGTTGGCAGCATAAAAAAATGAATGGTGCCTTCGATTTTGTCCTCTGCACCTTTTCTGCATGAAACAGCTATGTCTCTGCTTCCTGCCCTGCAAGCAGCTGGAGCTGCTAACTCCTAGAGAGGATTTGGAGCCAGCTTGGTGTCAGCAGGATAAGGATTTTGTCGAGCATCGGGCAATGAAGTTGTGTCCCTGATCCACTTTGACCAGATACTGGTATACACTTTGTGTGTGTTGTTTGCAGAATCCTGCTGGCGTTGGCTTACTGTTTTGGAAAGGAAAGGGGTTAATTAGCATCATTATCAATCACTAATGCTTGTCTAACGTGTCCAAAGAATAATCAAGTTAGGGAACTGCATGAAGCTAACATCTGCTTCATTCCAGTTAAAGATTTTTCCTTATATCGTTCAATTATTGGAAGTCCACACTGGTTTCAGGCTTTGTCAGGGCCATAAAGCAGGGTCAGATCGTTAGAAATCTAGAATGGAGGGGAAAGTGCAATATAAATAACAAATGGCTTCATTATTTGAGTTACAGGTGCAAGAATGGCTGTGAAAATGAGTAGGGATCACTAGAATGTGTTCCTTCTTTTTATCTCCAATACGGAGGAAAAAAATAAATCAGCCAAGCCCAGTTCTTAAATCATTTATTCTGCATAGGCTGCAGCCTCTCCATTTGCAGTATTTAGTAACCCCAAACTCCCCAAAAGAAACGCTTAAAGCAAGCATTTGGAAACAGAGGAAAAGTGAAAGTCTTTTATGACCCATTACTAGCAGAACCTTACTGGCTTCAGAATATCAAAACAGCCTTGTTTTTCTTCTTCTAGTTAAAGTTTCTAGACTTTCTTGGGTGGATGAAACAGCTGATATTTCAGGCAGGGTAAACAGATGTATAGCTCATGATAGAAGTAAATATTTGTATCCTTTAACTATTACTCCTTTCTGGTGCTGTAGATATGAAGGTGACAAATCTGTGGTCCTTTATTCCCTCTTACAGCAGCTGCAGTCATGTCTCTCTGATACTGAGTTTAACTTTGGTGGCCCAGAATTTTTATCTTTCCAATAGAGTGGTTAGAGCATCTTCACTGAGTGAATGTAGTGTGGAAATCAGGGTAAGACTATTGAGAGCTTTCTGGTAGTGTAGGAGGGACCTGCTGATTCCCTGTGGCACTTTTCTGTCAGGCTCTGATTTTGCAAGGCACATGCTGGCACCCAGAGCCTGTGGTTTCCCCATGAGTCCCTCCCTCTCAAAACCAGGGCCCTGAGGTTACTCCAAGCTCCATGGTTATTGTCCTGTTTGTAGTCCCAGAGCTCATTTGCACAGTGGATCTTCAAACCAGGGCAAGGAGGATAAACTGGGAAAGCATAGCCTTGGTGAGGAAAAAATTACCTTGTGCTCAGCAGGAAGATGTAGGACTGTCGGGTGTGAAGTGCAAGCCATTTCACCACATTGTTCCTTGAGCATGTTGTGCGCACATACACACATATCCTACTCTCTATAGGAGATCTGAAGAGCTTTTCTGTCCAGAGATGCTCTCAAGCCCCACTGCTGTTGTTGCCTGTGGTATGGTTAATTCTCTTTATAATACTTGATTAAAAGCAGATGCAGAGGTTCTGAATAGAGAGCTGTTTTCTAGTGGGAGTGTGAGCTGTACAGCTACACTCACAGGTTGAGGGATGCATATTGCTTCTATAAAATGTGTTTTGGTTATGTTCCTACTGCTCGTTCATCCCACAGAACTTCCTGCTTTGGGCAGAGCTGGTCCCCTCCTCTCTGCGTACAATCCATCCTGATCCCCAAAGCTAAGGATAAAGAAGCAGAGATGTGAAATATTTGGGGCACATTTCTGGTTGTAGAGCAGAGCATTTTGGGGGCTCTCATGAGAAGGAAAGAGCTGCATTCCCTTTTCTTCCCTCTTTCTCCCTCCCATTAAAGTTTGCTGGCGGGTGCTCTTCCCTCTAGCTTATCCTCCTTGTCCTCTACCTTGCTGCTGGGTGCTGCTCCCTGTGCTTGTCATATCTCCTGCTCTCCTGTGGTGGAGTTTATCTCTCTGCCCTGCAAAGCAGAGGGATGGCTTGGAAAGCACCTGGGGAGACATCCCACATTGTAGCACGTGCTGGTGAGCCCATGCCAGTGGGGCAGTGCTGAGAGGAAAGCAGGGGCTGTGCCTGGCCTCCGTGCTCTTTTTCCTCATCAGGCCTAACAAGCTACACTATACTAGTGCTAAAAATGTGCTCCTGCTATGCCTGCCTGAGTTTTGGAGCCTGTGTATGGGTGTACACGATCCAGGACAGCACTTGATGGGTGTGCCACTGTTACCAAGCCACAATGAAGGTTGCTCATGGCATGCTGATGTTTGGGATGGGGGCTAACAGGTTGGGTGCTGGGGCTTCTTCCCATCCTCATGCCCTTGGGAGACCCTGCAGCTATCCTGCTGGGTTTTGCAGAGAGCTAGGGAAAGAGAACAGGAGGTGGCTGTGACTTAGAAGAAAACCAGATGGAAAAGGGGCAGTTGAGGTTTTGCTTTGTGTTTCCAGGAGGCCCTGGACATGGCCCGGGTAGGGGGTATGGAGAGCACCCATTCCTTGCTGCAGCTGCTTTTGGAAAGTTTCCTGGGAAAGGTCTGGGGAAACTGGAGCCTCCAGCAGAACAGGCTGCTGCTATGACCTTCGTGTTTATTTGTTCGCATTGTCATGCCCAGGGAGGTTTTTCACCTAGGGAGCCTCTTGCTGCTGCCTATCTGTGCAGAGCTGGTGTGCCAGCACCATGTGCATGTGTGGCTGTACCTAGAGGCGTGTGTTCATCTGCATTTTTGGGTGTTTGCGTGTTTGTTTGTATCTATTTATCTTTATGGGCGTGTATATTTTTATCTCCATCCCTGAGACTTTTGGAGAGGCAGGGATAAGAGGGGGTGGGGTGGGCTGTCTCCCGGATAGTTGATATTCCAGGTTCAGCCTCTTTCTCTGCTCTCATTCTCTAAACCCAGCCAGGGGGAGTGTCGCCCCAGGCCGAACATATGCTTCTTTCCATTGCACTAATCCACCTTCAGCGTGGAGGAATAATTGCTCGAGTGTCCATGGCTCCTCGGCGCTTTGTCCCTCGCTGGCTCCCATCAGCTTGGCACACGCCATTTCAATCAAATCCTTTCAGAGCCCTGTCTCCTTTTATCACGTCCCCGCTCCGGCTAGAGGAGGGAGGGGAGGACCGGGCTCCCCGCAGCCCCGGCGGGCCGAGCCGAGCCAGACCGGGTCTCCCTACGGCGAACAAAAGGGCGGCCGAGCAGCACCGGGCTAAGGTGGCTCCGTCTGCAAAGGCGTTAGAGTATGATGTTGTTGTTGTTGTTGTGGAAAAGAAAGAAAAAAAAAGAAAAAAAAAAAGAAAAAGAAAAAAAAGCCATCCTGCGGGATGGTCGAGCTCTGTTCCCTGAAGAGCTGCGGTAGTCCAAGCGGGCATTATGTTTTGAAGAGGTGTGTGGAATTCCCCACCTCTCGGTGGCTGTACTGTTGATGATAGGGGAAGGACTGGGAATTAGCGGCTGGAAAACTCCCGCGACTCTCTGGTCAGCGGAATGGGAGATTTTTGCAGAAATCTGCCTCCATCCCGATTTTCCCCTTTCACCTGGCGGAGCCAGCCCCAGAGCAGCTGGGCACAGAAGGGATGCTCCTACCACCTCCAGCCAGCTCGGGATCCCGGAGAGCACGGTGGGACAGGCTCTGTCCTGCTGCAGGGGAAGGCTCCGTCTTTTACTTGTTTTGTTTTGACTCTCTTCTCCTTCAGACAAGGGAGTTCTGCTCTGTTTCTGATGTTGAGAAGGGAGTTTAAAATTCTACCTAGGATCCCCAAGTTGAGGGAGTAAAAGAAGAGCAAGGCAGGATGGTTAACCGAGGGAGATTTAAATTTAAAGAGAAAAGAAAAGAAAATGGGGGAAAAAAGAGAGACAGAGAAGTATTTCTCGATCTTTACATCCTTGAGGGACTCTAGGTCTTTCTTACTTCTTGTTTTTGCGCGGCTGCCTGGGATGGCTGATGGAGGGCAGTTCCCCCCCATCACCCCGGGCTAGCACCGCGGCTGATCCCACCTTTCCTGGGAAGGCCGCTGGGTTCCCTAAGGCTGCCCTACTGTCCTGTCCGCCTTGCTGCTGCTGGGAGGTGGGGACAGGGGGGCTCCGGGTGGGGGTCCTGCCTCCCCCATCAGCGCTGTTGGGTTGGCCGAGACTTTCACAAGAGAACGAGGTGTCGGGCCGCAGACGGGGTGGCCGCATATCACACCCTGCCATCCCTCCATCCTCCCCACCTTGCGCAGAGGGAGCCCGCAGAGCCCTGACCCGGGCGAGATTGCCCCGGGAGCTGCGAGGGGCTGTGCCCCGACACACGGGCCGGGCCGGGCCGGGGAGCTGCCGCGGGGGCTGAGCCGCCCGGCAAACGCTCGGGAGTGTGCCGGCTTTTGCTCCTCTCAGTGCGTGCCCCGTGAGTCCCTGAAGGGTTTTTTATTAAAGCATGGGTCTTTTCTACTGCTGAGGAAAATCACCTTTATCTATCTATTAAAAAAGCCTTAAATCTCGTTTCCACTATTCCACTACGTTTGTATTTAACCGCAACATCCCCAGAAACTGCCTTATGAAAACCAGACTTTTCTATGAAAAGACTCTTCTGGCAGCAATTAGTCTGGCTTTCTTTAACAAAATTCTTTGTAATGTCATTCAGCGGAAAAAAAATATAATCCCAGGATAATTCTGATTACACAGTTAAAAAAAAAAAGCAAAATAAAAAAAATAAAATTAGTATATTCGGGTTTGTCCTGGAGGAAAAAAAAAAAGAAAAAAAAGGGCTTAAATTTCCTATTCGGAAAAACTCGCTGAGATTGTGGCTTTCACGGCAAACAGACCCGTTCAGTTCCTGTGTGAAGAGCGCAGAAGGCATTAAGGCACACACTCGTTCCTGAGTTATTTTGGGGGCTTTGCCTCAGCCTCGCAGCCCAGCCCCACCTCGGCCGGGAAGCGGGAGTGTCTCCAGTGGGAGCCTGGTGTCCGGCCCCACGCAGCTGCGCCCGCCCCCCGGCAGGCAGCGCTCGGCTGAAAATCGCGCGGCTGCCCGGCGCGCAGGGACAAGTGCTTCCCTTTCCTCCGCACCCCTCTCCGGCTGTCCCCGCCTGGGTGCCGACCCCCAGCAGGGCACAGGTTGTCCCCCCGGCTCCTGGGCGGCACCCAGCTCGCCCCCTGCCCACCGGAGGAAGATGAGGAAGAGGGGGGAGAAGAAATGCGGCCCCGGGAGGCGGGGGAGGGTGGGGGTAGCTGCCTACCTGGAAGCGTGTCGGGGATGCTCGGGCAAAGCCAGTCCCTCCGCCTCATTCGCAGGGTTTTGCTACTTTCCCCCTCCCTCTCTCTCTCCGTGCTCTGGTGAAAGGTTGCATGTTCCAGCCCAGAGAGTCAAACGTTAAATTGTTAAACCAGAGTAGGAAAGGAGGGGGGAGAGGGGAAAAAAAAAGGCGTGTTTATATTTCAGATATTTTAAAAGGTCGGCTTTAATTAGGTTAAATACAAGTATTATTGGCCCAGAAGCACGTACTGCAATAAGCTCGTTACAAGCCTAATTGCAACGAAAGAAAAAAAAAAAATAGAAGAGAAGAAAAGTGCGCGTGGAGAGAGACTCTTTCGGCACGACCCACCTCCTAAAGTGCGTGCGTGGGGATGCGCGGTAACAGCGGCGTGGGGAGCCGGCATCCCCCACGCGGGACGGCTGGGGCAGGCTGCGCATCCCTCCCCACCCCGGTTTCCATCCTTTGGGAATGAGTTTGGTGCTTGCCCGGACTGGGGGGCTGCTTTTGTGGTTGAGCGAGGTGAGGGGTGTGTGTGCATGAATCTACTCTGAACTTGTCATAAAGCTCAGTCGCTCTCGACCCTCCAAAACAACTCTTCTCCCCAGCTGGTCTTTCTGTCTCAACCCCTTGGCAACACAACTTGGGGGGAAGGGGGAACCATTTGCCCTGAATCACAAATTTTCATGGCTTGGAAAGAAAAAGGTAACCCTCACGTCTAGCTCAATTAATAAACATGGTGATTTCACACCCAAAAGGAGGACATTATTTCACGGGAGCGCTATCAGCTCCATCACAAAGGGTCACAGCGCAGCTGTGGCGAGCCTGGGGTTATTATGCAGCCTGATGATAGGATCCCGCTTGCCATCCCGGCTCCTTCCTCGGGGCGACCAATAGCCCCCGGCAGGGCTTGTGCCACCTCATGATAAAGGACTTACCCGATGTGTGAGGAAATGGAGCAGCTTTCAGATGAGAGGTAATAAGCTTGCAGGCGCAGCCCCAGCCCTTCTTTTCCCCCCCACCCCCCGTCTCCTGCCTTTCCATTTAACTTTTTTTTTTTCTTTTCCCTCCTCCCCCCAGACAACAACAGCAAGAAGTTATTATTCATTTGAACGCAAACCTGACGCTCCCTCTCACCTTCTCCGGCCCCCTGCGGGGAGCAGAGGCGGGAGACCCCGGTCCCCCCCTCCCGGCCAGCCCCCACGGCTGCCGGTGGCAGGAGGAGCTGCCTCCCCGCAAGGAGGGACAGTTGTGGCTGATGGATTTCTGGTGTCAGAAATTGGGTCCAGAAGCTGTGAGGCAACATATTAACTGCGATCCCATAATCTCTTAATCACATTACATTTTAAGTGAGCATGTGTAATTTCACCCATCAATGATTTATTTAAGCAAGGGAGCACAATTACTTGTCTCGCACACAAACGCTGGCTGGGGGGGCATTGTTTGCCAGAAATAAAATCTGCGGTTTCAGGGACTATCTGTTTCTCGGTGCTGAGAAACCCCAGACCCGCTCCTGAGCACAGGAGTTAGGCGGCTGATCCTCCTACACAGGCAAGGCGAGGGCGAGGTTTCCCACCCTTCTCATCCATCCTCTTTCCAGAATCAGCCCGGCAGCAATGTCTGACGCTGGTGCGGTGAGAAGTGTCTTCAGCTGCCCGGTCCCTCCTCGGTGCTGCCCGCAAGCTCTTGCTCGGGGGGATGTGCCAGGGAAGCCAGGGAGAGGTTTGCTGCCGTGTGGGGGATCTGACCCTTCTGCACCGTTTTGACTAAAGCAGGTATAATTTATCGGAGGAGCTGATATGACACGGTGTCACTCTTCCCGAAACCTACATTGAAGAGGAGAGAAAGTCGAGTAACCTCTCCTGGCACTGGTTTGGGCATTTGAGTCCTCCGGCTCTGGCCTGGACACATTGGGCACGGTGAAAGCTGAAGCACGCCCCACATTTTGGCACGCCAGCCCCCGCCTCCCCCCGCTCCGGGCTGAGCCTTTAAAGTTGCCCCAAGAAGAGCAAAGCGACGTTTCAGTGGGAGGTCAGCATCCTCCATCCTCTCTTCTTCTCGGCCCTAGGGCCAAACTTGGCACCGGGATCCGCCTTCCCGGCTGTGGGGCAGCATCCCCGGCAGCTCCTGCCTGGGGACGGAGACCGCCGGCGGTCAGACCTCCGAGCCTCACCTCTGCCTGCGGAGAGGAAAGGCGGGCACGCAGGGGACTCCTCCGGCTCCCCCAGACCATCCCCTTGCTCCGGGCCTCCTGGTCCCGTTGTGCAGCTTGGCCCCAGCACAAGGCTGGAATCACCTCCACAGCTTTATGTTATTCTCGTTGTTATTGCTATCATTGCCCTGAACCCCCCCGGCAGATCGCTCTGTGCAGAGCGGCCGCATCCCGCGCCCGCGGCCAGGAGGGAAAAGCGCCCGAGAAACGCGTGGCACTGCCCTGGGGCCCATGTCTCCCTCAAAACGGGCTGTCTTTACTAAACAGTCGATGGAAGAAGGTCCCCGAGAGGTAAAATGTCCGGCTACAGAGAGAGAAAAAGACCCTCCCTCCTCTTACAGTAGCTTTTTTAAAAAATCCTTTTTTATTTTCTGGAGCTGTCTTAGCCAGGCATTTGGCAGATTTAACGTCGCAGAGGAAACAAAGAAAAAAAAGTAATTACATTTTTGGAAAACAAACAATAATTACACGATACAATCGGTATAACAGTAAGTGAAACACAGCAGCGGGAGTTAAAAACAATATTCTAGCCATGGAGATGGGATCCACCGCTGACTCAGCGGTTTTGAATACTCCAAATTATCCTTACATCGGATTTCGGTAGCGCAGTTCAACTGCAGTCTACTGGCTTTTAAATTAAAACATATCTCACTGATTAGGCATGTATTACGGTCTATTAAAATAATAATAAAAAAACCCCAACCCAAAACAAGGAAGAAGGTTTCTCAAGGCAAAAATTATCCTGGTGGATCAGGAATATTTCGTGAGCCCCTTTTTCCCACCCGTATGTCCAACGGAGGGGCAGCCCTTGCTCCCCGGTTCCCGATGCCCGGGGCGGGGGCGGCAGGGGAGCAGGAGCGGCTGCATCGCATCTGAACTGCTGCAGCACCTGTCACCTGCAGGAGCTGTGACTTCACACGCCCCGCGGCTCTGACTTCACGTTGGAGCGCATTATTCCATCGCTGAGCTATGCGGATAGAAACACTTCCTCCCCCCCACAACCCGACCTTCTACTTCCTCTCCCCCTGCTTGCCCGACTTTCACACGAATATTTGGGATGATGTCTAATGCAGCAGGAAAGTTGTACTTTTTTTTTTTTTTTTAATTAACCATTTCTTCATTTTTTTCAATTGACTCAGTTTTATTTTAATCAGGAGCCCTTAGGATTAGTTGTAATGATATGAATGGTTAAAGTGGGAAGAGCTGAAGGCTCCAGAATGCTCTCTCGTCGGAAGAAAATATCAGACATCCCACAGAAACAGCCGTGCAGAGTGTAGGTCTTACGTAAATGGATGGGAATCACAGGGCTGCCAGTGTAATGTGAAGTGTACGTGAAATCTAGCATTTGTTCAATCAAACCTTTGTTCTGCTTCCCATTAACCGCCAAACCGAAAAGAGGAGGGGAAGGAAAAAAAGGAAAAAAAAAAAAAAAGGAAGAGAGAAGAGGGGAAAAAACCCCAACGTTGCTGCAAAATTCTGATTCCCACCACTTAAGACGTTTATCCCAGAGAAAAGTTTTGAGTTGTGCCAGAGTTCAGTCTCGGTACTGCCCTCAGGACTCCCAAATTCCCAGAGAACAGGCACACAAGTGATGATGACAACAACAGCAGCAAATACGAGGCTCCTCGCCGCCTGCTCTGTTTGGAAGCAAACCCGCTCTATTTTTCGTCAGGCAACCCCAGACAGAAGTGGCAACTAAAGCTTTAAACCCTTTGGAAATTCCTTTCTGGTTTAAGAGAGCCAGGGGGCTTTCGTCCTCTCCCTGCCGTTGGTTGTGAGGAAGGGCAACAAAAGAGGTAAAATGCCTTCTCCAACTAACTGGCTCAGCGTTTCACATGCATCAAAGGGAAGGCAAGAGCTAATCCGAAAATGACCACTTTAATGTACACGAACCCATGGCTACAGCAGCAGAACCGAGGGGGATTTTGAACTCTCCACCACAACAAAACCCTACACTTAATGTCATAATAACAGATATTAAACAAAGGAGAATGAAAGGATCTCACGCTGGGTTTTCTGCATTCTTGAGTCTAATTAAAAATATACAGAAAAAAGACATAGTTTGGGTCAAAATGGCATGAGAGACGCCTTGTGCCAGTGAAGAGGCTGCAATTATCAGCTTAGAGACAATGTCCTAGAGGTCTTATTCACTCTTCAGCTCCAGGGGAGCTGAAAGCCAGAGCAGGGCTGAGTGGCGCATATGCACCCGACCAGGGCTGAAAGGGCTTGGAGAAAAGGGCTAAGGGACATTTATCCTCTCCTTTCCTCTTCCCCTAGACAGCAAAGGGGGACTAAAACAAATACAGCAGAGCCCCGCAAGGGGTTTTTGTGGATTTTTTTTTGTTTGTTTGTGTTTTTTTTTTTTGTTTTGTTTTTTTTTTTTTTNACTTAGTGTCAGATTGTATGACTCTGGCTTCTGCCTTTGGGGCTGGTGCCGCCAACTGGGAGGGGAATCCTGTGGTGAGCAACAAGTGCCCTGCATGACAATACCTTCCTGGGGAGAAAATACCTTGCAGAAAAGGGATCTTCTCCAAAGCAGCAGGCCAAACACTGGAGCCAGACAAATTCAAATGCAAGATAAGGCACAGGCAGGCCATTTACCACATGAGTAAGTTACTGAGAGCCAAACTGGTCCTATTCCCCCTATCTTTTGGCAGAAGTGTGGATGTCCATACAGGTGATGTGACTGAGTCTAATCCAAGTGATTTGGCTCAATATAGAGCATAGCCTACTGTTTGACAGAGTTCTGATGAAGCCCTCGAAGCTATGACTAATAAATGACTTCAAGACTTTGTGATCTGGCCCCCTGCAAATATCCACACTGCTGTTTTTGGGTATTGGTGTTTGGCTGATCTTACTTAGGTGTAACAGCAGGCAAACTGTCTTTTCCTAGGCTCCTATGAAAGCTAACCTCTTTCAATGCTTGCTTATTTTGCTTCCAGAGGAGCCAGGCTTGCCCAGGTGTTAGGAAGATGGGTCTTCAGTGAAGAGACATTTCTCCCTTTGAGACTTTTCTTGGTGCCTGCAAGCATCTTGGGCTGCACCCAAGGTACCCCCATCCACCAGCAAGGCAAGTGATGGGCAGGGGTTCCTTCAGCTGAAACAGCTAAGATCAATGGATGGTACTTCCATGACAGAAAAAGGACATAATTGTGGTGGAAATCAAAACAGAGAGAGGAGAGCAATGCTGTTCTTATCCCATGGCAACCACAGGGAGCCATGTTCTCTTTATCCCTCCTCAGCTGGTCAAATGGACCAATTCAGAGTTAGTCAAGGTATTGAATTCGATGTATAAAGACATAGCAGAGAGCAGCCCTGACTCTTGATGCCAGGAAGACATGGGTGACCTGATGGATCCTTCTTTCTTAGCTCCTGTCTACGTCTTGTCCTCAGAGGCTTCATCCGCCCAGGCCACCCTGCCTTAAAGTCTGTCTTGCACAGAGAAGAAGGGTCTTTCCAGCTTGCTTGGCAAGACCTTCCAACCTGAGGGTCTCTGCAAGTGTCCCAGGAAACCTTTCCCCATAATTGCAGGGTACTCACTCAGGGCTGTGTGTACAGTGCGATCTAAATTTACCAACATGGTGACTCCTACTGACCCTGCAGCACAGCTGCCTTACTGGAGCTAAAGATTAATTATTGCCTGTAAATCCAAGAGGTCTTCTCCAGGCAACATCACTAACATTTCTGAGGTTGGTTGTATGCTGAGTTTTTGAGAAAAAGCTGTAAAATGAAGGTTTCAGCTAACATTGCTCCCCAGCCCGTAAAATCCTAGAGAGGGGAGAAGAATTTTTGTTATTTAAGGGTTTGCACTCAGGCTTTCTGCCTGCTGTTTTCTTTATGGCTTTGGAGTGACACCTATGAAGTGGTGTTTGAAACATTTATGTGCTGTTTCCAGTGAACACCTGGAGAGCAATCCCACTGCCCTTGCAGGGAACACTGACAGGACAGGACAGGGAGGGATACCGTAGCTCATTTTCACACCTGCAGGTGTAAGTTTATGATACTCAATCCCATAGTGATCTTTGGCTAGTGCACCCATGGGAGCTGAATCACATTTGGCATTACAGGGATGCTCCCCTCACACTTTCTGGAATGGGCACTGCTCTGCATCCCTCTGGGACATGAAGGCTCCTGCACAGAGCTGATGGGAGATAATCTATCAGGTCTGACAAGAGAAGAAGTCCTACTGCAGATAGGGCTCCATATGCTGGAGGTAGCCCTAACACTGTGGTAGCTTTCTTCATGGAATGATGGCCAAGAGATTTAGGAGCTGAGTAGGAAGCCGTGAGTATGTCCACAGTGCTCTGCCTTCCTCCTGAAGACTGGTCTTAAGTGAAGCTCAAGCCTTAACCTTTGACTTTGGAGGAGTGTTTCCTTAGTCCCCTTTGTGTGAGGCTCAGTATGATGGTGGGAGTGAAGTTCATTAAAAATAGCAACAGACAGATAGATTTGAAAATAAAAGCAATTCAGTGCAACAGCAGCAGCAGAGAAGCAGCAATTCCTTGAGAGACTGACTTAAGTAACCACCCTGCTTTAAAGTTGGATTCTTGAGATGAAAGCAACAGGAGAAATTTTATTCTAATAATAAAATTATCATGATCATCAGCATCAGCATCACCTTAAAGGAAATGGTAAATGAAAGCTGGAAGAAGCTCGACCATCTTTGCCAAGCTATCAAAATAATCTGGTTCATATTGCTCATATCTGATTAACATTGTGTTTAATTGTCATGCTGGTTGCAGTTCCATTGCCAATATATTTTTGAAGCATTTTGTTGTTTTTTTTGTAAAAGTTTGCCCCCATGTACAAACCTCTTGATTTGTACATTACTCACTGGGAAGTGTAAAGTTTTTAAGCTATGTCATGCAGAGTAATAGGCTGAAGCATGAGAATAAACACTGACAACATATAGGGCTCAAACTCGTCAACATTTCTCTTTTATTAGTGTCAACACTCACGGCATGTTCTCCATGGGCAGATTTTTAGTGGGGCTGCTAATTCATCACTGGATGGTGTGCTGGGATGGGGATGTAGGCAATGGTGATGGGGAGACTGGGAACCAGAGCGGGACCTGGGGGAATTACACTCTTTTCTATTACCTCTGCCATAGGGCATAGGTAGGAGGAGGTGGCATTGCAAGACAGTCCATAAGTACTGTGCTTTTGTTGTCTGTTTGAGGAATGTAATTGATTATAACTGATTAGCACAGACTCCTGTACTAAGTTTATCCCCAATCTATGTGGCTATCTGCTGTGGATTAAGCTGCAAAATACGACTTGCAAGATGCTGATAACTTGAGAGTAATGAAAAGCATTGTGTCCTTTCTATAATCTACTGTTTGTTCTTCACATTTTTTCAAGCATAGAGGTACTGGGATTACATTCACTGGGCTGTGCCCAGTTCCTGTGCGCTGAGAGCAATGGGAAACAGCTAGGTGTCTCTCTGCACTTTCAGGTGGTTCAGTGATTTAAAAATCAGATCCCTGTGTGCTTTGCGTCTGTGTCCTTAAGATCAGCCTGACTTCGAAGCAGGTGAAAATTTTACTAAAAATACTTGCTGGCCTGTTTCTAAGAATAAGTTAGAAAATAAAGACAAAAAGGGTACTCTAGACCTGTGCCTTTCAAGATTGCATTTGTCAGGGGAGCATCTAATACAGCCATGTGGAAAACTGGATCCTGCAGATGGGACATTTACATGGGACAGTCTGCACCCTTACAGGAGTTTTGTCACTTTAGGAGAGCTGATCCCAAGCCTTGGTGTTTGGATATCTGGACAAAGGGGTTGAGGTGCCACAGCATCATGTCGTCCCTCATACCCTTACCAACAGATCCTTCTCCTTTGGTTTTACTGATAAAATTAATGAGACAGAAAAATTCTCAAGGAAAGGAAGCAAACTCCACAACTCTGTTTATAAATAACACCAAGGTTTGAACCCAAAGTGATGGGAAAGTCACATTTTAAGCTGTGCCTGTGTCCTGGTTTCACCCTGTGGAACGAGAAAGTTATACTGTCACTTCCGATTCCCTCCTCACTGCTGCCCTGGCAGTGTCCAGAGTGGGAGCAGTTGCATGAATCCACTGCTGCGTTTCTTCCACGGCTGTGTCACATTTCTTTGGCTGCTCCTCAGAGGGGTTGTTTGTCCCTAAACTCGATGGGCTGTCCCAGACCCAGCCTCTGATACTCGACATGAGCCTTGCTGGCAGAACAAATGCATCCTGGTGGCCTTTTCTGTGGGGTTCTCTGAATGACAGACAGACAGACCTGTGGCTCCGCAGCCACTGCCCTTCGTCCTGTCCCTGAGCGCCTCCTGTGAACTTCCACAAAAGGACTCTGAGCGTAGCTGAGCAGTGTGATGTGTCTTGGCATCCCTGCCTAGGCCTCTTCAAAATGTGCTTCCCCTTGTTCACAGCAATCAGGCCATTTCTGATGATGGTTCAGCAATGCCTCGCAGGCAAGTGAGGGCATGATCAGTCCTTCTTCTCCAAATTTTGTTCTGAGTGAGTCAGATAAGTCATCTGGGCAAGGAGAGGCTCTGCAAGTCAGAGGACAGCAGTGGCTTCCAGTGCTCACGTGCTCCTCATGGCTGTGCTTGGAGAGGGAAAATCAGTTCTGGAGCCATGCTCCCAAGCAGCCCCTGTGCTGTTGGGATGCAGAGAGGCATCACCACCACCCCAGAATCTGAGATCATAGCTTGTGGAGCATAAGGAGGTCAAGTTCTGTAATCCCTCCTGTTTCCTTTCCAGTGTGTCCCCCAGGAAATTAGCTAGATGGCCCCATTAGTGTTAGAGGGATCTTGGTACCAGGAGACTTTGCTCCTTTTTGGGCTTACCTGAAACTGATTGAAGAATGAGTGATACAAATATTTGTTGTCTTTTCCATGTGGCTCTGTAGATCTCTCTGTGTTGGTCTAGTGTTATAGTCCAGTGTTCCTGACCCTCGGACTTTTGACATCACGGGGATAGGAAGATAGGCAGGTTCTGAATTTAGTGATTTTTATAGGTCCCTGGACTGTAAAAGGAGAACTGTTGTTGTATCTGGCTGTACCTTCTAAAACAGTGCTGATATGTGGAGACACAGCAATGTGCTAGTAACAGGATGACAAAATCCAGAAGTAACTCCTCTGTCAGCTACTATGAAGTGGCTATTCTGAAAAAAAGAATTTTTCTTTCCACTATTTTTTGGTGTTTTGGTCAATCAATTAATATTTCAACAGGAATCTTGTTAAGACTGGGTTTTATTTTATCATCTGTTAAGCACAGGCCTGGATATTTTATGAAAACAAGTCAGGGGAAAAAAGGAAGATGTCTTCCATGATTATTTGCATCTGATGCAGCAGAAGACACACATATACTATTCTCTCCTAAAATAAATTTAAAAAAAGATCCTCCAGCAAGGCATTTTGCATAGTGATTGGGCAAAGGTTTTAAGTGGTTAGGAGTCCACCATGATATTTGATTAACCCCAGCTGTGGCTCAGCATGCCACTCATCCTTCTGCCATTGGAATAATATATCTTAGATGGGACAACTGAAAAACTTCACCCATGCTGGGGCTTACAAAGAAGCAGTTTTCCTGGGAAATGCATGGCCCTACAGCCCCACTCAGATGATGTACCCTAAACTAGTCTCTGGGCAGTTCTTGTTAGCAGGAAGAGGCCTTGGGATCAGACTGTCTGGGTCGTGGGGCAAAGAGCAGCCTTGAATGGAGGAAAAAGGAACTTTTGCTGTTTTACTTGTCAGTAGGAGAAAAAGTCATGTGTGTTCTGTGCATTTATGGTGTACAGCATCTCCGTTGTGGCCTTGAAGGCAGTATGATGTTAGTCCTTTAGTGAGAGGGTAATTGAAGCACCAAGTTGTTAAAGGACATTGTTCAAAGCCAAACATCCCCAACCACACCCCACGCAGTACTGGAGAGAAATGCAAGCCTCTTGCCTTTCAAACTCTGGTGTAAATAATTTTTCTCTACTCCCCCCTATAGAGTGGTGCAGGGTTTCCAGTGTACTGGAGGAAATAAGCATGGTGTAGACATACAGAATAAAAGGATGGCATGAAACAGTTTGCACTAGGGTGTGACTTTTCAGGAACCTACTTGTAGTTTGACATCGTTACTGGGTGCAAAGAAGGATTTGTCCTATATCCATGGATGGAAACATGAATAAAATTTGCTTTAATTAAATCCCACTAACACGCCAGTCTTTGTGCTTGTATTGCTGGCATCAGGAGGTAGACTATAGTCAAAAACTCACTGCTCAAGACATGTAGAACTTAAATATAAGGATATTGCAAATACAGAAGGTGAGAATAGATGTTTCCCATTCAACTTCTAATTCCTGCTTGAAGTGCCTAAATGGTGGTTGTCTTGTTTCCCTTTTAAAGACCCTTTCAAATGAGATTGTAAAATCTCCTGTGTTTTATCCCAAAATGCATTGAGTAGCAAAGGAAACTAAGAATATGCATGGATAGAGGTACAACCTGTACAACCTGTGAGACTTGTATTAACTAAAGTGTTGAAGAGCTGGTGGTTGGTGCTGCTGAAGGCAGGGGTCCAACCTTGCGGTCAGTGTCAGAGCTGCCCTGGCTGGAGCTGCAGGTGAGGATCCTCCTGCACACTGACTGAAGTGTAGCTCTCTTTGGGAAAGGCTGGCGTGGCATTCGACAATCTCAGCTCCCCGGTGCAAGCTGTGGATCAGATTGTCTGTGATGGTCTCCTACCTCTTTTTATCTCTGCAAAGAAACTCTTTGCAGAGCATGTGAAACTTCCAATTTATACAGCCTAGGCTGACTCTTCCTGCCTGCAGCAGCCACCAGCACCATTCCCTAGGTCTGTTCACTTCCTGAGCTACAGCAGATGCTTTATAAGCAACAGGATAAATTAAAAAGCCTGCACAACCCAGGAGAAAGCCTGTATTTAGCACTTCCTCTGTTGCAGCAGGCAGCTCTGTCTTGCCTCTGCTCTGCCCTGCTGATGGGGTGATATCCCCTCGGTTCCAGCACAAGAGCGTCAAACCTGGCTGCAGCTACAATCCTGTCACCACAAGTGAGCACGGGGGGAATCCAGGGGGAAAACCCCCAAGAGTTAACTCCACAGCATTATCATAAAAAGTATATGTGCACAAGGGGCTATTCTCTTTGCTGTATTTATGTGACTCCCCTTTTCGTGCTAATAGCAGCGATGTTTCTGTGTCCTGTGGTGGGAACAAGCCTCTTAGTGAATAATATAGTGCTAAGTCCTGGGTAACACATTAAAAATGCCAGTAAAACCAGTGCAATAAGATTAACTGTGGCAGCTCCAGCTTGTGAGCAAGCTATTTTTAATAATATAAAATCTTAAAATATGTATTTCCTCTCCCATGTATAGGCATACTGTATTTTGCTTTTTCAAGTCAGAACATGCTTTTGTGAATTTCTTTCTCTGTTCTTTTTTTTTTTTTTTTTTTTGATAACTCAATCCTTTACCCTGTCCTCTCAGAAAAATAGTAAAAGAGTTCAAAGTTGCAGGGAAATGAAGATGCTTACATTTCTTGTATTTCAGTTTGTAGTAGAGATCCTCATACTTTGAAGGTAAGCTGGGTGCTTGATGTAAACCAAGAGAAACTACGTCCAGGTGTGCTTGTACATGAGGTACCTACCAACACCAAGTGCTTATTAATCTGGGGTCTCAGCAACTCTGACATCATAAACAGAGAGTTTAGGAACCATAAGAAAAGGCCACGGGATCAGAAGAAGGTCCTTTTAATTCCACTTTTCTGTTTTCCATCCTTCTCCCCCATCCCCTGCTTCTGTAGCAACAAACCTAGGTGTCTGTGGAACTAATTTACATGCTTTGCTTCCATCGCCTACTCCCCTAATTTATTCCATATGCTTATTGCCCTTTGTGTGCAATACTCCTGCCTGTGTTCCTGTTTGCTTATAATTTCCTAATTTTTCAGGTTCTACCTCTTGTGGGTGTTTTTTTTTTTTTTTTTCTGACCTGCTCACACATGTGTGATCTCTGTGAAATTTCTTCTTGGCATTCAGCAGTGCTACTTGGAGCCTTGGCAAAGCAGAGCTCTTAAAGCAGTGCCTTGCTCAGAGGTGCTGCCCTGAGACTGCAGACAGGATGGGACCTACCAGGAGATTCAATGAGAACAGCTGCTTCAGGGAATCAGCACTCCCCTTCTCCTCTGCTGAGGAACGGGTCCAGAAGGAGAGGAAATATCAAGACACCTCTCAGTACATGGCTTGGTTTAACAAAATGCACAGCACCTCCAACTCCAGAGAAGAATGCTTGGAGTGTGGGAGTGTAATTTTGAGCCAAAGATTCGTTTTCAAAAGCATCAACTGTGCTGTTTGCAAGAAAAACATAATACTTCCTATTGCTGCAGTGCTTTTATGCCTCGATACTGATCAATGAATTTTTGTTTATGGGCAGGAACTGGGTATTATCTATGCCACATCTTGTGGATACCCCTCAAACCAGACACACTGATGGAGACTGCAAGAATGATTTCACAAGACTTTCAAATGCTTGGGCATCTAGATGCCCTAGGGGAGTGTTGCCTGAGCAGAACCTTTTGGGCTTTCAATGAAACTTGCAGCTTTGTGCCCCTGCACAAAATCTGGTAATTTCAGAAGTCTTAGACAGAAGCACAGGAAGGCAGTAGGTGATCATGGGCACTCTGCAACAGACACAGCTTTGGGTGTTCTGCTCACCTTTGGGAAGGCACGAGCTGCCCATGAAGCTGGTGAGAGGGATGGACTGCGGGGTGGGAGACAAGTCTGAGGCTCTCACACCTGGCTTGAGCTGCTGAGCTCCCTCACAAGTCTGTGACACATCTCAGCAGCCACAAAAGGCAAAGAGGTGGTGCTGAGTTTACTTAGCAGATAACTCATCGCTGGTAAAAGAACATCATTTAGATTGAGATTTATTTTTAAACTCTGGTAAAGCAAGCAGTAAGTTTAGTGTGTATGCACTCAAGTATGGGAGCATATTAGCCAATCAATAGTTAGTTTCTTAGATATAATCCCTCTTTTTCTTCCCAATGATGCAAGAATATAAGTCTTTGTGGGTTTTTTAATGTCATCTTCAGTGACTCTTCTTTCCAAAAGCATGAAGGTGATTGCTTCAGTGCTGGCCTGATTCTTTATTCAGAAACACTTAATATTGTCCTTAGCTTTAAACTTGGGAGTTATCTGTTTGACTGTGGGGTCAGACCCATGGGTTCTGCATACTATCACTCGTCACTGTGTTGGGTAACCTCGTCACAGAGGTCTATGTTTGTATCTACATCTCTCTCAAGGTGTGTATGTATTGTGTGTCATTCCCAAAGATACAGCATTATGCAGATGTAGATAAAATTCATAGGCACAGACACACATATATAAAACCGAAGCATACAAATACACTTTGCGGAGAATTCTGGTTGTAAAGTGTTAAAGAAACCTCAATCTGCTTAAATGTGTCTCCCAAGGCATATTCTGTGGATTGCTATCCACTTCTCTGTTTTTGATTGCCCTGCAGGTGCCTTTAGTCGTGAAGCAAAATTTCCTTCTGAGCAGGACTTTGCCTTCCTTAGCTGTAGTAGTGGTGAGAGATGAGGGCCAGTGACCAGTGCACCACGTACTGGCACTGGCATTCACTGGTGGCTGCACAACACACTTAATGTATTTTTATCTCATACTACTCACAGGTACTGGGTACTAGACTTCTCAAACACAGATTCCCCTGGAATTATTAACAAAAGTCATTATTGGCAAGCTTGTACCCAAAACAAGATATTGACTTCTGACATTGCACATATACCACCTTCCTGATTCTCTAGAGGAACTGTGGAATTAAGTAACCTGATCCTTTTTGGAAAAAGGCGTAGGAGAGGTGGGTAGAGAGCATTACTACCTCCCTTTGCTCCCTCTTGATTCCTGAAGCTTCAGCCAGCCAGCAGCTTGATAACAGCATCTCAGGTTGCCTGGACAGGTGAAAAGCATGGGGGAGGATGGAGGGCATCCACAGGGGAAGTGAGACTTGGCTCTGGGAGGAGGGAAGGGAGAGACAGCAGGGAAGAGGTGCCTGAGGTACATGTGAGCACCACCACATTGCTGGAGGTGGGAGAAATCACACAGGTGAAATGCCAGTCCTGCAGAAGTCCAGGAAAGTTTTATCTTTCCCTTGTTTGGAGCCAGAGTCTCACTCCTTGCTCTCAATATAACCAAACACTTATATTTAGGTGTTTTCTTACCTAGCATGGTCATTGCTATGGGGCTTCTGTTGAAAACAATCTTCAGGGTATTACTGTGGCATTTGATTCCAGGACAGCATCTCTGTAATGCTCCTGTTGCCTCTGACTTGAGCTTAAATCCCTGTGAGGAGACTGGAGATGTTTTGTGTTCACCTTGATACCATCCTTGTCCTTTCACTACATGGCAGCAGCTCCCATCAAGGGTGTCCTGTGTGCCTGAGTACTCATCCTTTGGGGGTGTTTTGTGTTAAAAGGGGCCCAGGCAGTGCATGCATGGGAAAGCAAATGCCATGGTTGTGTAAGACATGGGGAGAAATGTGATTTCCTGGGTGCTGGAAATGCATGGGCTGTTTTTGTGGAGTTCAGGTTGCTTTTGTGAAGCCAGCAGGGATTGGCCTGGTTCCATTCCACACAACACTACAAATTTTGGCTGGGTCCGTGCCACCCTCCTCTTCTCACAGTTGGTGTTACACGTCTGTGTGTTGTATCTCAATACCCGCTCTTCCATTCCTGGGAGCAGAGGCCAGAAGAGTGAGGCTCCCGCTCATGTTATCCTGCCCTTTTCCTGGAGCAGGGCATGCTGCCTGGGCTGCAAAGGGGCTTTGCCTTGTGAGAAACAGCCTCCTCTGGCCACTGCTCCTGGCTCAGCTCCCCAGATTTTTCACTCAGTTCCATATGCAATTGTTGTCCATAATTGTTGCTTATGGGAGGCAGCCAGACCAGCCTTCTCTTCCCTTCTGAGCCCCCATGGGGGAACACTGAAAGCCACCATTACATTTTTTTTGTAACCCTGTAGAGTTTTGCTGATCTGAGCAGGTGAAAATCTGACCTGCTGTTCAGACATTTCTCTGCAAATCCACCTTGATAATTTTTTCTATGTTTTATTAAACATGTCAAATTGAATCTAAGGCTTTCACCCTTCTGATTTTTTAAGAGTTACTGATTTTACCATGTTTGGTTTGGCAGCTTGAAAAAAAAAATCAACAGAAGGATTACATTTCAGTGGCACAACACCCTAATCCTCAGGCAAATGATTTGTCCAAGCTTAATATGAAGTACTTAGGATGTATTGTTTGATGTAAACACTAGTTCTAATAAAATGGTGCCTGAGGTACAGTTCTTCAACTTGTAATACCCTATTTGCGTTGGCCTGTACACATTGGATTTGAAACCATTATGATAAAATATATCCTCTTTAGCCTGATAAAAAAAACAACCTCAAAAAAAATCAACAGAAATTCACAGCAGAGGGCCTACTCTCCAAGGAAGGACACCGAATGCAGCAAGGAGCCTCCTGTGTGCACTGCAAGTGGTGTCAACCAGAATTATGCCCCGTCACTCATGGGGTGCATCTAGGGCAGAAATTAGCTCTCTATGGGCAGTGTATCAGTCTTGGTCTGTTCTTGAGCATCCTGAGGAAAGAGGCTTTCCTGCCCCGCAGCTCTGAACTGATGTTCTCGAGTCCATCCAAAGTCCTTCCCAGCTTTTTCCTGAGTCACCACACCTATTTGAAATTATCTGTGTTTGGCAATGCAAATATGCTCCAGGTGTGACCAAGGGTCTTACTAAAATGCTGGATTTTAAAGAATCAGTTAGAGGAGGAGGGTTTGAGGGCAGGGGGGCAGAAACACAGCACAGCAGGAACCCCTGCACAAGTCGAGCCCCGTCGGGGAGCAGCCAGTTTAGCACCAGCAGGCAAAAACGTTCGGCATGTCAAGATGCTACATTTGTCTTACTGCTCCATTAATACACCAGTGACAGAAAGTCACTTCCAGCGACCTCCCCTGCTGCTCATACTACCTGGCCTCCTGTGAAAGATTCTCACAGAAATACGAGGAAACCCTCGGTCCTGGCAGCGTTATGGCAGAGTAGAGCTCCACTGCTGCCTGAGTGCTTTTTGCAAGAGGGCAAATACCAACATTTTGGGCAGGCTTCCTTGTTCTCACCCAGCCTTGGCTAGCTCAAAATAATGCTGTCCTTGTAGCATTCTTTGAAGGCCTTTTACTAAACAGGTTAACAAGGGTAATGATGAACAGGGCAAAGATACCACCTTCATGGAGATTCCCTGTAGCAGAAATGAAGATTGAGAGAAAAATGATTTAAAGAAGAGAGGAGGTGGAGAAATGCCTGGGGACATACCCATGTACAAGAAGGAGGAAAAAAACTCCCAGACACACGTTAGACACCAAGAATACTTATTATCAGCTTGCACAGTATTTTGAGTTGCTCCCTATTAAACAGCTGAAGTGGTGAACACTTTAATCAAGAAAATATACAAGTGGACTTCACATGACTCTGTGGTAGAAATTCCCAAATTACACAAAGGTCCTTCTGCAAGCTCTGGACCCTCTTCCCCCCGGCTGAAGAACAGCTCTGCTCAGCTGTGGGGGTCTCTCCTGTTGCTGCTTGTGTTCCACTTCTGCTCCCACACCCAGTGGGTTGTTCCTCACTAGAGCTAGCCTGGTTGTTGAGAGTTGCTTTTATGACTTTCTTGGACTTTCTTCTTTCTTTTTCCTTCATTGTGTATGTGTTGAGTTGACCCTGGCTGGCTGCAGGTGCTCATCAAGCTGCTTTATCACTCCCCTGCTCATCTGTGTAGGGGAAAGAAAATACAGTGAAAGGCTTCTGGGTTGAGATAAGGGCAGGGAGAGATCACTCACCAGTTACTGTTATGAGTAAAACAGACTAGACTTGGGAAAATTAATTTAATTTTTTACCACTCAAATCAGAGTAGAGATGTTGCTTTCACTTTAGTAATGATAACCCTGCACCACAGGGCCAACAGACAGCTCTGCCCTTCTGGGCTCCCCTTTTCCCCTCAACCTTCCTCATGCTTCTTGTGTTGCATAGTGAGCAACATGGGACCCACATTTTCACTCATTAAGGGAGAGGGTTGTGCTTTTCAGTCTCTTTGAAAGCAAAGCTGAGAGTTATTCCAACCTGCCTTGAAGTCTGTGTGAGGCACCAGTGGTGACAAACAGGAGAACTTTGTTTGCACTGAGATCTCAAGTTGGATGGAGTGGTACCTCACAGGTTTGTGACATTTCTGTTTATTAGTCGTGCATGGAGAAAATGTTCAGCTTTCTTCTCAGTGCCTTGAGCTGGCTCATAGGACAATCTCCTGAAAGTGGAGCATAATCAGGTATTTCAGTGTCCTGGACTCAGCATCTACTATCACCTACAGCAAGCCATGAAACCCTGGGTAAATTAGCTGAGGCTTTGTACAGAGGACAGTAAGAAAAGCCACCCAATGCTTCTGGTTGTCCCTGCACCCAAACCCACATTAAAAGAGACCTGACCTGTCCTACTTGTCCTGACTGAAGTGTGTGGATTGACAGAGCTGAAAAAAGGCAAGAGCTAACGTCTTCCCCTGCTTTAAGCCCATCCTGGTGGAAGCTGCACAGATTTCTGTCAGGGAGGGGCTGGGAAGATTAAAAAAAGCAAACAGCATCTCCCCCTCATCTCTGGAGCTTGGCTTCACAATCAGGCTTCCAGTGAAAACAGAAAAGGGTGTGAAAATTCAAGAAACAACAACAACAGTTTCTACCCTTTCCCCAGAAGACATCACTCAAGTCACTACTTGTACCTGATGCTGCTCTTGGCTTCCAATTTTGCCTGTTGCAGCTTCTCACAAGCAAGTCTGTTTGGAGGTCCCTTTTGCAATCACGTGGTGTGACCAGTTATTTGTTGGTTTTGGGAGAAATCTGGCAGAGTGTTTTGGGAAGGTGACCAAGCATCAAGATTTTCTAAGCTGTTGGGAGACACTGTGTCCCAGCTCCAGCATGGTGACAGGAACTGTCATTTGCCACCATACCCCCAGAACCCGGGCACCCTCAGAGTGAACCTGGGCAGCACCACCAGGCTCAGCTCCAAAACCCTGCCTAGGTGGCAAGGGGAACTGCACACGCTGATGGCCATGCAGCTGCTGCCACCAGTTCTTGCTCCAGCCCCACATGCCCACGGCTGGAGGTTGCACTCCTGAGCCCATTGCCAAGCCCTCTGTGACCCAGGGCGTGTTGCAGTCTCTGCATATACGCTCAGTCACTTCAAAAACCAGCACAGCAATGCTTAGCCCCAAACCTAGCAGGGAATTACACACGGAGGCTGATCAGATAACAACTGTGCCTTCCACTCTGGGAGCAGGGGCTGAAATTATACCATGTAATTATAATGTAGTTAACCTGTGACTGTGCTTTATATAATTTTTTTTCCCCTCCAAGCCAATTATTACTAAAACTGTAAACTCAGTATGACTGAGTTGTTTATCACTGCCCTGAGAGGAAATCATCATTTGGCTTCACACTCCTCAGAAGCCAGGTACAGTACTTACCTTATATTTACACTGTCATTTAGATAACATTATTACTAATTCTACTATTTTTCTGGTGTTAGCACAATATTGTTGGTATTAATAACACTTAATTCAGGTCCTCAGTTCCTTAGGAGGAATCACAGCCCTTGGTTATTATTAAGCTTGCAACTGGGTAATAAGCAGTTTGTCCCAGTGAAATTATGGTCTTTACAGCAAGGTGGTAATAGACCAGGGGAGCCTCACCTGCTTGACAAAGGCAGTAGAAAAATATTCCCCTGGGCTCAATGAGCTTTGAATCTGGTTCCCTGCGAGTGAAAAGAGCCAGAAGGGAGCACAGGATCTACAGCCTTGCTATGACCAAGGCTTCAGCAGCTACAGACGGGGTTGCTGGTGTCATCTGTGATTGTGGTCAACATGCCTCAGCAGGGATGAGTCCCAGTGAGGGGCTGACAGCAAGGACAGGGGACTTTGCCATTGCTAATTTATGCAATGGAGGGTAGGAAAGGGGAAGGCAAAGTGTGCTGTCAGAGCTGATGGTGGCTCCTGAAAGGCCATCCTTGGCACCAGAGCAGCCAATCTGAGTCAGTATGACGGGCTGATGTGTGTTCCTGTCACATGCGGGGCCTGTGTACGTTCACGTGAAGCAGCAAACACGGAAGTGGAAAACTAGGGCTGGGCACTGGAATGAAAGTATGGCTTGATCCTTCAAAATATTTCTCATGAACTATCCTCTGAATCTGCTCTTTGACACATTATCTTATCTGCAGACTTGACTTTACTGTGCTCCTGCAAGAGTTTCTGTGGAGTACTTTTCTCATGAATGACTTAAAAAGTGACAGCGTGTTACTGGGGGTGCTCTGAGTTCCCAAACAAGGATATGAGCATGTCTTCCACTGGAACACACTAGGAGGTATGGCTGTACATTCAGAAATGATATACCAAAATTTATCCCCCAGGTGATCTGAGAAAAGCAGCCTTCACCCCATTCTCCTTTTTTTTGGACTCCTTGGTCTGCAGAGAAAGGGATCTGCTGCCAGCTAAATAATCCACAACATAAATTTCTGAAAACATAATTTTTTGCTAATTCATACTTTTTCAGCCTTTCTAAACATAGTATCTTTTTCCTTCAAACGACTCTGCCTGAAATGTCATGCAATAGATTAGAAATATCCTTTATGCCACCAGATACAAACCCACATTTTTTGATTCTATGCTGTTAAAAACCTATTTATTCGCTCTCAGTAACCATTTGCTTGCCCTCTCTTTGTCATACAGAAACCAGCTTTGGCTTCACTACCACTTTCAATCCAAAAATACCCAGAGTGAGTGCAGGGTTCCGTGCAGGGCTTATTAATAAAATGCCCCTCTCCCACCACTGTGCTGACTCCTTGCAAACCCAGCAGTGGGCAGAATGTGATCAAGGAAGATGCATTGATAGATGCATCTTACCAGAAAGCTCCCACATAATTAACAACATTTGCAGCCTTAAGTTAACGTGTGCTTTAGAGGCAGTGTGTGCAGTGTGTGTCTGTTGCTTTCTGCTCTTCACTGAATTCAACTGATTCTAACTGGACTGGCACTCAGTGTTACAATGTCAACAATAATATAGAGTGTCTTTTTTATTTTTTTTAAGGATTGTGTGTGGGGGTGTGTGTTTGATTGGGCCTTTTTGTTTTGTTTTGTTTTGGTTTTTTTTTAACATTTGTGGAGAAAGAACATACTGTCATGCTCCTGTCAGCCAAATTGCCCCATTTCTTTGTTCATGGTACAGCTTCTGTGTGCTCATACCTCTGGCAGCACAAGAAATAGAGGTCAAATCACTGTCTTCTGACTCAGGTTGGCAAGCTGTGGCTTTCACAAGTAGTCGTCTTGCAACCAAAAAATTTTACTTCTGCGAGCATCTTCATGGTCTTGGGCAGAGGTGACAGCATCAACCTGATCTGCTGCAAATGTCACCAAAAAGCCTCGTCGCTTTGGAGCTGGAGAGATCCAGCAGCTGCCTCAGCCTCTGCTGGGTTACTGCGTGGAGCTCATTAAGAAAATATTGATCAGGCAGAAGTTTGAGCAGTGTTTGATGCAGCTCGCTTCCTTTGAAGCCGCACAGACCTCGAACAGATTTGCTGGAGCAGGAGGGGGGAGCATGCGCACGCACACACGAGAGAGGGAAATCAAACGGCTCTGAAACTGAGAAATCTTGCCAAAAAAAAAAAAAAAAAAAAAAAAAAAAAAANGAGGATCAGATAAAAATAACAAGTCACACGGGCTCGGACGAGCGCGGGGCTCCGCTGTCGCCCGGGGCCGCGCATGTCCCCTGAGCCAGGGCAGCGCTCCTCCGGCAGAAGGCTGGAGCAGCCAAGGAGGGCTGCGATTGATGTATGAGCTTTGGCTTGCCATTGTGAGTCACCCCAGAAGTAGCTGTAGGCAAAACAAAAATCTTTTGTGATTAATTAGAAAAACTGGACAATTATGAATTGACTGCGCGCAGCCAGCGCGCGGTAATATAAATAGTAATGAAGCCGGCTGGATGTGATGAACACGCTGTGTTTATGTGAGATCGCAGAAGAAAGGATCCGATTTAGGTGGTGTCAGTTTAAATAACGTAATTTCTGCTCTCTGACTCTTTGTTCGGTCTTTACCCAGGATTAGATCTGAAACTTTAAAACTGAGTTTTAGTTGTCTTATCTAAATGTCTGGTTGTTCTTTTGATGTCTGCCCGAAACATATGCTTCTCTTCAATGACCATCTAAAATTATTATGTTACAATGAATGAGTAAGTCTAGCAGTGCCGTAAGTGGTGTGCAGTTATTGTTGCTCCTTTGTGTTTGTCAGTAGCCCTCGCACAGAGTCTGACAGGCTCCATCCATGCACAGGGACGGAAGATTATTTGAATTCCCCAGGTTTTTGATAGTTTTCCGAGGGGAGGGGGGCGAGAAAAACGATCTATAGGCGTCTCTCTGAAGCACAATGGATAATTACATTCACGATGTCCTACATCACTCTTCATTTAGCTGCCACCTAATTAAAAAAATATATCGGCGATCAGATGACATCAGCGCCAGAATTTGCCGCCGATGTCGGGGGCGCTGCTGACAGGAGGGACAGCGGTGCGTCTGTTTTGGGGAGCCCAGCCCGCTTCGACCTGCCAGAACAGATTCCTCCCTGCCCGTAGGACGGTGAGCAGGGTGACAATCGCGGAATCGCGACAAGCAGGTTAAATCGCAAGCCGCCCCTCCCTCCACCTCTACGGGAGCAGCCCATCACTCTCCCGAGCCTGGGAAGGGGTTTGTTCCCGAGGGGCGATCCCGCTGCCCCCCGCCCTCCCCGCCCGGCTCCGCTTTGTTCTCCGGGGCCGCCGCCCTGTCGCGACAGCTCCCGACTCCCCACGGCCGGCACGGGAGCCCCATGGCTGGGAGCGACCTGTCCACGGGTGTGAACCCCTCTCTGGAGGGAGAAGGGGGAAGGAAGGGAGGGAGCATCCACACGGGCCGGCTGCTAGCACCCGCACCGGACCCGTTTGCAGCTTTGGCACCTGGAATTTCTCGGCCGTTTCGTTTCACAGGGAAGATTTTATTCCGAGTATTTAACACTGAAATATGAAAGCGTGCCAGGTGTGGAAGGAGCTCTGAATTTATTTCTGGAGAGGGCTCCTGAAGGAAAAGTGCTCCACTCTTCCCGCTCAAAGAGTAATGGTAGTGATGTACACGTGGCGTTTAATTAGCACTGTAATCCTGTGACAAAAATATACAGGACTGTGAGGTGAAGGCATGCCTCTGCTTTAGTCTGCTGCGCTTTTATAGCCTCTGAGACAAAGAGCAACGATTCTGTGGGGCAGGTGTGAGGGGCAAGGTGATAATAAACATTACTTTATGATTGCTATCGATCTTCCAGCAGATACTGTTGACAGAAGGTGGAGATAACATCATGCCAAACAGTGAATGGCTCATGATGGTATTAAGTATTCTCAGATAGTATCGTGGATTTTTTTACACTTTGGACACTGCCTGCATTAGTGGAGCACTGATTAAAAGCTTTGAGTACAGCTGCAAACTGCTGCAAATAACTGTGGGCCTTACCCAGTGCAGTGTCCCACACACATGCAGAAATATGCAGGGTGACACCAGGCTGTATTTTTTGCTGATATATTAGCTCTAATGTCAAATTTAATGAAACTGTGCAGTGTCCCACACCATTAGTGAAATGCTCTAGCCTCCCAAGGACTAGGATCATGCACATGTTTAAATGTTTGCAGAAGCATAGCCTAAAACTTTGGCTGGAGAATCACCTTGTCATCAAGACTCCTCTTGAATTCCATCTGGAAGCGTAGGGTAACAAGGACAGCACTATTAACCACATTACCTTTTCTCACATCTCTACCAACTCATCTAGCCTTAAAGAAAAGTTGGGTCTTTATCCTGAAAATCCTCCATGCACAAAATTTTCATTGCAGTCAATGATATCTGACTTGGCAATTGATTTTCTCATTATTGTTCCCATGTCAATTATTTCCCCAGTCTGAGTCTATCTGCATTGCAATGAGGAGTCTGACCTCAGTGCAAGTACTGTGTGTTAGTTTTTAATCTAGTGAGCTGGAGTGTCCCTGACTGCTAAGGCATGTGGCAGTGAGGCCATCAACCTCCCAGTTAGATGCCCTGCACCTACTGGCGTTCTCATTTCTCTTTGCATGTTGTGTTCTGATCGAAAGCATGGGCAGTTCATGTGTCAGATTTTGGGTGTGCTTCCCTGTCTGGATCGCTCTAAAAGCTTTTCCCCCCTTCCCTGCAATGCTCTACGGCTGCACTTCCTTCAGGACTCTAGGCTAACTGTGTCCCTGTTGGCTAATCCTTCCTGGAACAACTCAATTCCTCAGAAATCTGCAGGCAGATAAGTCAAAGTGATTTACAGAAGGCAGTTGGTGTTTCTGTGGGTACGGCTGTGTGGACTCACTTCAATCTGTGTGTCTCACATCCATGGCTGATACATGTCATGTCATGTCACTGCCTGGGACCTGCTTGCTCAGCAGAGAGCCAGGTCCAATTGCATGCCATTATGCTTCCTTTTTAGAGACCCTTTTCTAAAAAAAAAAAACCAAAACATATATTTTGCTCTTCATTCCATCATATGTCATATTATAAGGAAGTCCTTTAAAATCATAGTAATTGGAAGCTAAATTCTGTGGCTGCTGATGACTATTGCTGTCCCTTTTACCTGGAAATGATGCAAGAACTTTTTCAGGTTTGAAATATTACACTACCATTCTGCCACCTGAGCTGAAGTTTTTCACCAGGCTTTGGGGAATGCCACTCTTTACAGCTTTGATAGAGAGGAGTTTTGCTAAGCTAGTGCCCTGAGCTCCTGCTCATGGCCAGGGAGAAGAGGAGCATGCCCTTTACATAGGGCAGAAGTCAGTGTCTTTATTTCAGTGACTGCTGTTAAATCATAGCCCTAAAAGAGGAAAAAAAGGAATTGAAAGCAAACATGACAAAACAGCAGCAACCTACCTCCTCCTGCGCTCCAAACACATACTCAAATGAAGGCACTTATTGTATACATGGGGATGGGGAGGAGAAGACCAGAAACCCCTTGATGCCAAGAGGCGATCGAGCTGCACGGGACTTGGATTAGCAACCATGTCCTGAGCACCTCTTGAGACTTTCCTGCTGTGTTCTATGTTTCTCATCTCCAGCATTTGTTCAGCAGCACTTGGCATCTGTGTTAGTTTCACATTTTGGTTTTTTTTTTTGTTGTCAGTAGTGGGGTGAGCATGTGCTGCTTCCTGCCAGGGCAAGAACCATGCCAACTGCTTTTGGATGTCCTCAAGGTACAGCCAGCAGCTCCAGGTCCTGCTGCAGGCCTTCCTGTAATGCAGGCTCCTCATATTTGACTTTGGCACAGACACACTATTCGTAAGTATGTCAGGCTCCCAAATACTTGCTGAAATCTCTTTTATTTAGATAGCAGCTATTTGGCAACTTTGGATGTTGCTCTTGTCCTGGCATAACCTTCTTCTCTAACTATACCTCAGAATTAATTGTATTTGCTTAAGAAGTTGGCAGGATTGTGATTTGCCTTCTGCCTATTTGCCCCAAACTGGTGAGCTTAATAAAATGTTGTGAGGTGTGTTATGATATTGTAACGATGACAAATACCAATCTCTTTACTCAACCAAGACTTTTTGTTATCAAGATCTTTATCACTTGCCATCTGCCAGGCTGTTTGACATTGCATGGTGTAGGCTGGGCATGGTGTTCCTGACTGATTTTCAAAGATAACTTGGTGAGATGAACCGCTTATGAGCTACGGTAGTAGTTTCTAACTTAAATGAAAATGTATGTAAAGAAAGTTAGGATTTATAATTGGTTAATCCTATGGCATGTGCTGTGCAGCATCTTATCAAAACACTCAAAACTGAGTCAGAGGAAGGTTACTCAGTGACCTTTCTGGTTTAAATCACATAGGTATCCATCTGTCAGGTACCAAAAACTTTCAGGAATATCTTGGTGTTTTTCTGATTGTGTTGGATGTTGCTCCTGCTATTTTTACAGAGTCATTCAGTTGTCTTATCTCTGGTGGGTGCTCTTCTATCTGCAAAGGAATGTTTCCAGCTCTGTTCTTGTGCTTCAGCTGAACACATGAAAGCTATGACTAAGATTTCTGACTGTTTTAGGATGATGTGCTATTCCGTGTCCTTATCTTCTGTTATCCAAAGAAAGATGCTTATCTGGAGGTAGGTAGACCTTGTGTGCTGGCTGCTCACCTGGAGCCATGCTCTCAAAACCCAGTCAGGCTGGGTCAAGTTCTGAGTTTGCCTCAACACAGATGCAAGTCGACTTTGGTTCAAATAGGACATGAGGAAATGCAGGGCTAACATTTGCTTCATATTAGTCTTTTGAAATTCCTTGCTCCCTTTATATTGAGCATGAGCTCATTTTGCAATTTTCTGGATAGATTTGTGCAGTTTGGCCAGAATATGATAAATGGCATCTTAATACTGATTTGTAGTGCTATATGGACTCACTCATTTTCACCATGATTTATTTCTACTCATATTCATGTATGCAAGAGTTTCATCAAGCAAGCTCTTTTTATTTTTTTTCTTTTTCCAATTTTCAATTGGAGTCTCATTGTGTCTTGTTGACAAACAACCTTCAGAGACCAGGTGAAGTATCACATGCTTTGTTACCCTTCAGTTGTTTCATTAGGAGTGTTTCTGAGACTCTTTTGCCTAATTCCCAGAAGCTTTTCACTTGCCAGGCATCCTAGTGGCACTCTGAATTATCCCAAAGATGCTCTGAATAGAGCACTTAACTGAAGCCAATTACAGGATGAATTTGCTTAGGTATGTTAACCTGCCTGAGTACGTATAGGAGACTGCCTTGTTTTGGTATCTTTCCATTATATAATCTAAAATACTGCCAACCAAATTTCTTTTCCACTTAATATCTCTTTTATAAGTTAACGGCCTAATTTAGCTTTTCCTCCCCTTATGCTTTCAATTCCACATTCATGCTTGTTCCTTTTTTTCTGTATTTTGTGACTATTTTTGACTTCAATTCAAAGGATCATCCAAAATTGTGTCAGCTCATCTGAAACCTCCAAGACCCGAAACTTCGTATTTCTATACTTAGTCTGAAAATCCTTTACCTTAGCTGAATAGATAGTTGGCTATATACAGTAATTTCACGATTATAAGCCGCACCAAGTATAAGCTGCACGCCCAGGTGTTGGCAACTTTTTGTTCTTTTGTTCATATATAAGCCGCACCTGAATATAAGCCGCACGTTACAATACAGGGTGTGATAAA
>PYHW01010670.1:1277538-1292808 GCA_013186435.1 Turdus rufiventris
TTTTTTTTTTTTTTTTTGTTCTGCTCTGCCCCAGGATCTTTGTGTGCCTCTAACTCAGTGACTTGGATATTTTTTGGTGAGAAGGACATGCCTAACTCCCATTACCTGTAAGATGTATACTCTCAAATACCTCACTGAGCTGTCTGGAGACAACTGAATTCTGAAAGCACCCAAGGACATGTTTAGGTACAGCTGCTGCAGGCTGGACACCTCAGTGCATGCAAGGTGGTGCTGCAGGAGAACAGGGCTCAGAGCAGCCCCAGGACTAAGCCAGGGGACTGTGCAATAAGAAGAACAAAACAAAACAAAGCAAAAAACCAAAAACAAGCAACAAAAATAAATAAAGCACAATTGGTTGCCTTATTTCATTTGTGGGTCTCACCAGAATCAGTCCATGCTGCCTTCCCTGCAAAACAAGATCATGGAAGGACCTATACTAGTACAGGTGTCAATCAAAAGGTTGCAAAATACAAATACTAGATGCCTCAGAGAGATGGCCCACATAGTATGTACACCCTGTTATGTCATGCTATATTTTTCCTGGAAAAAAAGGGAGGACTCAAGCCATTGTTTAAAAATTGGCAGTCAGATCACTCATTTGTGTGGTGCTGTTAAATCCAAAAGTTGCCCCACAAGTGGGCCTGGCCCAATGTTCTTGAACAAATTTATTAATGATGTCTGACAGGCTGTCTGTGTCTAGGGATGTTCAGTTATTAGTCAGAAAATTAAACTTACAGCTGTATCACCCCTGTGAAAAGAATACAGAAAAGTACATATAAAAGGAACCATAAAGAACACAAAAATCAATATTGCAGAGGTAATGACATGTTTGCAAAGACTGTTGCTGAGAAAATTTGGATTTTTTTTTAAATTAATTTCTTGTTGTTTTTTTAAGAATTTAACTAAACCCAGTTGAGCTGCCTTTGGTTTGGGATGATAAGACTGAAACCCATCAAGGAAAATATATGGAAGCTTTTTATGTTATTACTGAATTTTTTTCTCCCCTCATTCCATAGAAATGCTAACTCCATGAGTCCCACCTTCCTCCCAGTGAAGACAAGGGTAATTTTGCCCTGGAGTAGCCTCCAGCCTAGGGAAGACTGCAGCCACAGCTGCACTGGCTCCTTCCACTCCCAGTGCTCAAGTGCCACTGGCTTTGGTGGGAATGAGGGGGGATTCCAGTGACCCTAAGGAGCCATGCCCTGATTCCTAACAGGCTGAAAAATCATCTGTATCAATATGGTTGATATAGAGGAGGTTATTGTCTGCATGTTTGCCATCTGAGGGTAGATACTGACACTACCTAATCCCACTGAAATCTCTTGGAGATACAGTGGGTTTTGGGTTTCTAAAGCAGTGGGCAAAGCACGGTTGCTTCTGGTTAAACAGAAGAGGCCAGTGTCTAGGGCTTTTACTGCCTCAATTTCCCAAGGAATTTCTAATGAGTCAGAGTTAACTCTAGTGTTTAAAAGTAAAATATGGTTATGGCTCTCAAATGCAAGCTACATTTAACAACCATATATTGATTTTTTTTTCCCGTGTAATTTTATTTCTGTGAACATTTCTGTTTTCTTAATTAGTAGCCTTTTAAAGAGAGATTTAACATCTTCATTATCAGAGGGTAACTTATGAAACAGCTGTATGGAGAGAAAGGGAGAGACAGAGAGGGTGAGGGGAAAAAAAAAAGCATTGGTGAAAGACTTTCTATCTGTACTTCAAGGGAAAGTGTGTGTGCACATGCACGTGGCTGCACAAGCACACAGACAAGCTGACCCTGACGTTACAATTAAGACAAAATAGCAGTGGCAAAGCTGGTGACAAAACTCAGCAATTTCCAATTGCACAGTCACCCTGTAACGGGAAGAGCTGTTTACCCCATGTTCCTTATTAAACTGAAGTATTTTATTTAATGAGCATGACTCATGCAAGGTGTTCCCATAAATCATCAGCTGGTTTACAAACTCAATAACTAGGCTTCCTGCTATAACTAGGCTGTGCACACCTTAAATTATTAACACGCCAGGGCCTTAAGGCAGATCTTTGATGATGATGATATAAACACTGTGAGGACAAGGTGCTCTCTCAGCAAAAGATTATTGACTCTAATTACCATTTACCACAGGAAAAAGAAAAGAAAAGACAATAAAATATGAGGGAGAATTTAAATCTCAGATTTAATTTTATGAGGAGTTTTAAACTCCCAAACTTTTTGTTGTTGTTTTTGCTGCTGCTGCTGCTGTTGGCTGCTGCTGTTGCATGATACTCTACAGTTGGCTGATCTTAAAAGCATGACAGTTGTTAAGCAGAAAAGAAACAAAAAAATAAAACATGAGAGAATGTTCAGTTGATGCTATGTACATTCTTTGAAATGGATGGAAAAAGGCCAGAGGGAACAGAAAATGATAATACATTGGAAAGAATCCCAGCCTTAATTGTTTTCATGTATGTAATGTAATAAAAAGGTTAAAGCACTAATATGCCTGACTACAGTCATTTGGTTTGAAAACCAGAACTGCAGGTCAGGCTTTAAAAAAAGAAATTGTATGCTATTATTATAGGCTTCAATTTTACCCAGCCCTCATTATAAGAATTCTGGAAGTAATGGTGTTGGGGTTAAAATGCACTTATTTCTGTCCAGGTGAAAGAGCAGAGCCAGTCCCACGTACAGTGCACATCTAATTTTTGTGAGTGCAAGCTGCATTAGAGAGTGGCACAGTGAGGACACTGAAACCAGATTCAGCACAGTCACATCCTAAATAACAAATGAAAATAAAACATGCCTTCCACTACAAAGAGGAAATTGCTTTTATTTCAAAGACGTGTTTACAATGTTGTTGCATTTTCAACCTAATTTTTGAACCTGTGTTTTTATTAATGCAAACAGCAACTTCTTACATTTTTAATGATCTTTCCATGCAGTCAGATCCCAAAGGTACTTGGCAGATGGTACGACAAGGGCTCGCTTTATACCCGTTGCTGAAATAAACCATTTGAGGTTGAAATAAGGCTATCATCCTGCCTTATTATGATAATAGGACCATGTCTGTAACTCTACCGGGGAGAATTTTCTCCTTCCCATCTCCAAGGCATCAAAATCTTCCCAATTCTTAATTTTTATTATTTTACCTGTCAGTTATCTGTGGGTGGAAACAACGGTTTCCCTAAGTTCACTTCTTATCTGGTAGTACTTAGCAGCTACTAATGAAGAGACTTTTTGTGGACTGATTCTGTGACTTACACGAGAGGGAAATTGAGGCCAAACTGTGCAAAAATGGAGCTGATATATTACTATTTCTCCTCAAAAAGGGTTAGAGCTGTGATTAAATTTTCCTTTTAAAAACTAGCACCTCCATCAGCACCAGTGGGTCGCAGCTGGAGTGCTGGTTCAATATTAAGTCTTAGGCATATACACCATGTAAAGAGTCACTGATACCATATTCTGCCAGATTAAAGCTTTCTTTGGAGATCTTGATCCATGCTCTGATCAGTCTCACTCCTACTTAACATGTGATATATGGCACAATCTGAACCAAAGGTTGTAAGCTACAGACAGACAATTTGTGTTTCACTATGGAAAGCATGAAAGTACTGGTGCTGCTTCAATTGTCCTAGCAAGAGATGTTGCTGTGTGGAAATACAAATGTGTTTTGTTGAGAATGAGAACATTCTCTCTCAGTACTGCACAAGACAGAGAGATAAGTGCATGATGCATGATATCCAGCAATAATGGATCCTTAGGTTTATGTGTGTCATTTCATCTGGATGTTAGCATCCTATGCGCATATCAAGACTGAGAATAATGCAGTGCTTTCACACTCTTTGAGGTTTATTGTCCCAACAACGAACGGGAGATTTACATGAGTAACTCTTGTTAATATTGCTGGGAATTAGGAAAGCTACAGAGTGCACATTGCGTATAAAACATATATAAAAGTAGAAAAGTAAAAAGCCGCGGACATGTATGTGTCAGAGAGATGAAGTGAAAAGAGAAAGGTAACTAAAAGTGTTCACATATAATAAAGAAAAAAAAATTTCTTTGTCCCCACGACTCCATTAACAAGGGATATGGTTAATTTTAATTATACAAGTCAGGAAATTCTGTGTTTCCATAGAAACCCCATCTTTGTTCCTTTGTGCATGTATTTCTGCCTTATCTTTACTTGTTCACAGAACATAAAACAACTGTATGGCTCAAGTGCTCTCTAGTAATAGAAATGAGTATTCTTCCTTTGCACTGTCTCATGACCACGTTGTGGGCTGAATATGCAGCTCTGGTCTTATCTGTGACAGATACATTTCAATAGAGTTCCTACAGAATGAAACTGCAAGGACAGAGCTGTGAATCTGACCCTGCCCTTGTGTTTATGGTGTTGTTGTGTGATTTACCTCACATTGTGTCACTTTGCCCACTAATGGCATCTTGAGAAAGTTGCAAAGTGATGAGAACGAGTTCTGTGTTGTGCTGGAGTAGGAGCTATGTCAATCAGAGACAAGAAATAACCAACTAATTATTGCCTGGCATGTACAAAAAACAGAGCTGGCTGCTGATGGAGCTGCCAGAGTTGCTGTAAGCACAGAAGCAACCTGGTGAAAGCAGAGAGAGGGAGTGAAGGGTTGCAAGTTGAAGAAAAGTTGCTTTCCAGGTGTGTTCTGCACCACTTGTGTCAGCAATTTATTTACGCAAGAAAAGGTTGAAAGAAGACTTGCCTGCAGCAGAGATCCCTCCCCAGGCTGGCACAGACAGTCACTAAACTTCACCTGTGCTTTAGCACTATCCCCTTCCTGTTGCTGGGGTGACCTGCCACATATTGACGTGTTTTTGTGTTCACGGCTGATTCCATGACTGCTCTGATTGGAGGGGGAAGAAAGCACCATTTGTTCATGTTCAGCATATTGTCTCCTTCCCAAGCCTCTCCATATAAACATGCACCTGCCAACTCTTTCTCCAGACCTGAGACTGTTACCTCTGAGAGATGCAGCAACACCTCCAGAAGGAAAGCTTATTCATGGTCTCAAACCAATGGACAAGGATAGCTGTGCAGTTTCATTCTGTCTCCTTTCTCTCCACCCAAAAACCATGTTGGAAGCTTAATTCTTCCTGTTTTGGAGAAAGCCATTAGCAGGCAGCCAGAAGAATTGAGTCCAGGGGTGAGGTGCCCTTCAGAGGTCTGATGGCCAGGCTGCATCATGTACAGGGAATGAAACACATTCTGAGGAGTTTGCTCTGGGTGACATGAGAGTTTGAGATAGAAACATTTGAGAACTTCAGTTCAAATCTAGAGTCCTGTCTTTCTTGGCAAGGCTGACCAGACTTCATCACCTTTCGTGCCTGTAAGTTGTGTGGATTGGTTTGACTGCAGTAAATGGATGTTCACACTTAATGTGCAACTACCTCTGTGGGACTCTAACCATAACTTTGACTTCTTTTGGAAACCTCAGAAATGGTCACAGCCATATCAGAGAGGAAAAGTGACATAAAGACAGGTGGTGCTACAAGCAGAAGAAATGTCATTACTGTGAAAAGCAGATTAAGCAAGGCAGTGGTGGAGATAAATCTCTCATTTCCATTTTTGCATACAGATGTGCTCCAGTACTGGCTGCCTTTCTGTCACTAGTTTACGATCTACAACACAGATTTATTCTTGGATTCTGTTTTTTCTTTATGTGGAGCATTGCTTCTCCATAGCAGACTGACTTCAAGAGCGTGGCTGTTGTTTGAAGGCATTGGAATTTTGCAGCACTGGAAGGCTGATAATCCAGCAGAGCACCTGAGGCTGTCATTTAACCACAGGACTGGTGGTGACTCCCAGCTTACCATGAAAGGTACACACCACTGTCCTGAGAGAGAGAAAGGGGGATCTGGAAACAAGCACAGGTACCTCGGCAGGTGTAGCAATAAATGCTGGATGTGCAATTAAGTCTGCCTATCATCTTTAATGAAGAATGATTCTCTTCTGATGGGGTGAAAAAGGACACACCTTTCCACATGGAGATTAATAGGCTCAGCATGAGCAGTGAGACACCCTGAGCTTCCAAATACTCCAAAACTGAGAGCCACCTGGTCTTAGGACCACTGATTTCACCTCTCAATCCAAACCGCTCTCAGGTTTGCATTCTAGTTCTTTCATCCTTGCCATGCAAGAATGTATTGGAAAGCAACAATTTTAACTGCTACTCTCATTTTTCCCACCCATGTATTTAAATATAATAGTGTTTTTTTTAAGCTAAATGAAAAAAGGGAAAGGGACGAATTAGGCATCCTAGGCAACTTGTACACTACTACTCTGTGTGTGGGAATGATATGGAAATTTTAATCTCTTCTACTAGTTTGTTGCTGCTCTGGGAGGAAGCAACAACAACAAAAAACTTGCCTATAAGTACTTGTTGAAATAATGGCCGCATCGAACCAGATGTTGGCCAGATGAGCAGTCTTTTTGTATGTTCATGTTCCCCTTGCTAATATTTGATTTCTGTGCAAAAATTAAACCTCACTTAGTGCCTGCCTACAAGCTGGCAAGCCTCCAGATTACTAGGACATTTTAACACACTTATATTTTAAACAAAAAGATCAAAAGCATTTACTGTGCCTTTTTTTTTTTCCAATGGCTACTTAAGCAAACAGCAGAAACAAAAAATTCAGGGGGGCCAATCTTGATTGAGTTGGCTCATATGGGTTGTTTTGCTGATCAGAAAGTGTATGCTGTAGTTAGATGTGTCATGCAAAGTTACAGATGTGGGATCCTGCTCTGCACAGGAGATGCCCCCTCGAATCACGTGCTACGGCACCACAGAATGCTGTTGTCTTGCTACCAATCTCATCCATTAAGTGGCTTTCAGCAAAGCATGCCAAGTAATAAACTAGTCATGGTAAACCTGTCTTTTTAGCTCTTGCCAGAGAAACCTGATTCCCACACAGTAGCACAGAAAACATTTTTACGATGAAGATTTCACAAGTCAAAATACCACTGGTTTTGTGACTCTCGATATCCCAAGGGTAAAAAGATTGAATGAGTCATTAAGTTCCTGAAAAGCAATAAATTCATGTGGGTTTAAGTAGTTCACAAAACAAGCCTTTCCCCCTGTCACAACTCTTTTCCATTATGAGAAGTTCAGAGTCCTTCTCTGACAGTAAAGCTGCTGCTTCTGGGGGATGAACTTAGAGAACATGATGAAGCATCTCCTGCTGTCCTTCAAGACTTTATACTGAACGTGTCTCAGGATGTGTCTCAAAACAATAGGGAAAATTTGTCCAAGGTAATAGGTCCCTACAATATTTTCTGGATGGCACAATTATGTATTGGTGGAACATGGGGTTCTGAATAATGGAATGTATTTATATGAGCATGACTGGGTCAAAGTCAGTGGAGTCAACAGTTTGACATTGGTGCACAGCTTTGGGAGATAACCTTGAGACTCTGGGGTCTGATTTCTTCCAAACAGTAAAGAAGCTTCTGTTCTAATTATGATGAATGGAAACTCTGATGCTTTTGTGTTACTGGAAATTATTCCCCTTGGTGTCTCAAACAAAATACTGAAACAAAAATTTCCTAAAACCCTTAAGCACTAAAGCACCTTCTGTTCTTCTGAACATTTTGACATCAAAATAATTGTTGGGTCCAAACCAAAGCCTACACTAAGAAATTCCTAAATGCTGTGAGAGGTTGCATTTTAAGTCCTATTTAAATGAAGAATTGATCTAGTTTCTTAACATTCAATCACGCTGAACTATTCAGCAGAGACATTCTACCACTGAATTTCAGCAGATCTGTCGAGTGTTCGCATCCCAGAGTAAACTGCCCTTTTATTCTTCATGGCTCAGGATGATGTGGTGATCCCATCAAGTCTTGAGGCTGGCTCAGCTGGATGTTTATCTGAAAGCTCACAAATTCGGGCTGTGGGCATTCTCCCTTCCACAAGTCCCTTTAGCACCAAGTGAAGTGTTCAAGCGATATTTGGAATGCTTGATGCAACTTGTAGACTCATCCAGGTATATGTTGCCATGCTACTTTTCAAAAAAATGACAGATTTTCTGGATTTATCCACTCTATGTGAAAAACAGTCCTTCTCCATGGCTTCACTATATGCTAGATCGTTGCTCCTTAAGGGTTTTGTTTGCAAAGTGGCACAGATTTAATATAGCATGTGTTTTATTTTGAGCAGACTCTACATTATAATGCAGCAATGTAATAGAACTCTTCTGGTTGACAAACGCTCTGGTGTAAATGATTTAATTTACTAGCTGAAGCATGAGTCTACATATTATTGTACTGATCAGTCATTGCATACTAAAATCACTCATCCTTAATGTAATGATTTGGTATCCCTACAGAGAATTTGAGTCATCAGAAAGTCATTAGATACAGTAAAAAATGAAAATTACTATTACACAGCAGTAAACACTATTAACTGTTAGTTAAAACAGCATTTAATTTAGCAATGCAACAGTTTACAAATTTCTGCAGTTTACTTAGTTCTCATATAATTGTGACTACAAAGCTAATGCTTCCAGTGCCAATAACATGACACAAATATGGGGTGGGAGACTATGATCAAGTATTCCAGCTCAAAGGAAAGCAACTACACATTATTGCAGAGCATCATGTTAATTTTTATCTTGGTGGTTCAGTCATATGATGCAGAACCCATGACTGGTGGTAGAGAAGGCAAGAAAGAACTGAACAGTTCTGTAAGGCATCCTGGCACGGAACTGTCATCCAGGAGCGGGGATGATGTGATATTTATTCTCCTGTGGCAAATGGGAATTTTGCAAAAAAGTGGAAACAAAAGTAGAACACAGCAAAGTTCAGAGCTCTGTTATGGCATTCAAACTTAAGCAGTGGCTGAGGACCTTGAATGAATGGCGCAGATTGCTTCTAAGGAGCAAGGTAACATAAAATGCTGGAAACCTGATGGATGCTTGCCCAGCAATAAAACACCCTTTGCAAGTATCATAGGTTTTTTTACACTTGCATAATTGAAGTGCAGATTCTACAAGAAAACAACATTTGTGCTTCTTTAGGTTCTGTCATTTTGTGCCTGACAAACGAGATGAGATGTCACACCTCCACCAAGAGGCAATGGAGCTGCTGCAAGGGGACACCTGGCTCAGTGGTGACTCCCACTTCACTGCCTGATTTTGCAGCTGAAGGCTCTATCCAGAGGGTTCCCACTGTGCCCATTCAACCAGCATGTAGCTGTCTTACTCAAGCAAATGGGAATCCCAAGATTTCTAAAGCTAGAGCTGTCCCAAGTCTTCAAATAATTTTTTAAAACTTGTATATTATTATTTAGTGAAGGCACTTTCCCTTGGTACAGCTAGGCCCATTTCACACTTGGATTTAAGTGCCAATTAAAGGGCATTTGAAGCCTCTGCAAAATTACACCTTTTACTGGTAAGGTGTCCTCTTGCAGGCAAGGCCCACAATAAAGGTCTCCCTCTCCTCTTTTTTCTTTCTTTTTCTTTTTCTTTTTCTTTTTCTTTTTCTTTTTCTTTTTCTTTTTCTTTTTCTTTTTCTTTTTCTTTTTTTTCTTTTTCTTTTTCTTTTTTTCTTTTTCGTTTTTCTTTTCCTTTTTTTCTTTTTCTTTTTTTTCTTTTCCTTTTTATGTGAAACTTGTGGCAAACCTTTGAGTAGAAACCATATCTCCTAAGTCCAGGATTAGCTCCTTAGCCACAAGGCTGTGGTTCCTTTCATGTTGTTTTCCTTTTGTCACACAGTGTTGTATAAATGTTGGGGGCCAGTTTTATTTCTTCCAACCATAATGCACACAAGTTGCATAATGGACTGTCTTCTGCTGTCCTGGATTCCAGCTGAAGTGGCTGAACCAACATCAGGGTTGAATCTGATCCTTCCCTTTTGTGTATGGATGTATATTCTTTGTGGGTTCTATATATCTAAAAGCCTGGAAAGTATTGATTTTGCAGAGTATCAAATATATGTGCCAAGACTTTACTGATAAGATAGAATTGTGGGATTTCTCTCATTTTCATATGTTTGAATGAAGAATTGGCTGGAGGGACATTTTTTGCTGTATCATATGAATGTTTGCTGATACTTTTCAGTTAGCAATAATTACATTACATCTGCTGTGTACAGAACAGGAAACAAATTCTTATTATGAAGCTACAGTACATGGATACAGATTTTGAATTTTGTACTGTTACATTTACTAACCACATAATTGCATATTTACTTCCATTACAGCAGAACCTGAAATGTTATGGTTCAGGGTATAATTACAGCATTTACTCTGGAAGAAAGCCTCAAGATACAATATAAATAATAGGATTGCAGATGCATAGAAATTAGAGATGGAAAAGAGCCTATTAGGTCATCTGCAACCCAGTGAGAAAAATTATAAACAGTTTGCTGGAGTGCATCTTATCACAGACACCGATTGCCCTTTTTATCTCCTTGTGTTAGAATTCCCCCAGAAACCTGCAGAAGAGCTGCTTGGTGGTGTGGGAGAGGGGCTGTGACCCTGTGACTCTGCACTAGGTGACAGCTTTGTAGGAGAGCTGGCACACCTTCTTCCCCCAGCAGTGCAAAGTCTGCCCAGAAGTCCATGTAAAGTTTTCCTCTTTCCACAAGAGTTGTTAAATCTAGGGGCTGCACTGGTCACTGGCAGATACAGGGATGAGAGCTGCTGTGTGTCCTGAGCTACTCCCTGAGCAGGACTTGTGCTGAAGTTTCTGCTACCCACATCATTCATCTAGCCCTTAATTCAGACCCTGGTCTTTTCCTCTATGTAGTTATTTAGTTGGAATATAAGTAGCAATTAAAWAGTTGCCAWAAATATTAAGAATAACTCTTATCTGAAATAGTCAGTCAGTCAGTCTATCTATCTATCTATCTATCTATCTRTCTATCTATCTATCTATCTATCTTTCAGCTTTTTTTCCCTCCATAATGGACAGCTGATTTCTAGGAGGTACAAGGACTGAAGAGATGGCCATGAACTGATCCAGAAGTTGTCCAGGCTGCTTCTTAGTTTGGTACCCCTTGTCATCATCACTCTCTGTTCTCCCCTTGCCGGCGCAGCTCCCTCCATCCTATAAAACACAGGATGGAGGGAGCAGTGCCTATATGGGGAGAACAGGTTTTCTTCTTTCTTCTCCCTCTTTTCACTTACTTGTCACTCTTTGAGAAGTTTTTTTCTCCTCTTTCTTCCTTCTCCTCACTTACATATATGTGAATGCCAGTGTCAAGGAGAAATTGTGTCAGTAAAACCATGTACTGAACACACTCACCCTTGGCACATTTGGATATGAGTAGAAAGAAGATAACAGTAATTGGAGCTCTGTGGCTTCAGCCCATTTGCCTTTGTTTGTTCTTACCACAGGTACAGGAGGGAGAAGGTGCTGCCACTGTGCCTCCACAGCATCTATACCTGTCTCTAGACAGGCCTCCAGGGACTTGTTTTTCAGACCCATGCTGTTTCCATTAGCTCACATGCTGGTAGTGGGTTCCTTGCTTGCTCTCTCTCCTCCTGTGTGTGAGCCCTGGAAGGCTCTGAGGGACCTGGTGGAAAGCAGTCCTGCCATGACACAGCACTGGGGGGATGACTGCAAAGGCCATGCCTTGGAGAAACAAATCCTTTCCCCAGGACAAAACCAGCGGTGCACTGCGGGCTCTCATGGCACCCCCATGCCCAGCTCTGCACACTGGGTTGTCGTGGGCCCATGATGATGCCACTCCCTGGTCATCATCTCAGGGGGTCAGACCTGACCTCCTGCACAGCTCCATGGTTTCATCCACTTTGGATCTCTGCTGGGGATCTGGCCCTTATTCTGGTCCTGAACCAGCAGCACAGCATTCCTGAAGGGTGACTGATGAGGCAATTAATTACAAACCTGACTTAACCATGTGCTCAGGTTTAAACAAGTTTGCATCACTAACATTCCCCATGTAATTACTTTTGAAGGAGCAGAAGGAGCTGTGAAGCAAAAACCATCTGGGCACACGTGGCTGTGCAAAAGGCAAGGGCGGCAAGGGCAGGAAATGTAGGGAGCAAGGACTTGCTTCCCCATGAGCAGGGCAGTGCAGGAGAGACTTCAAGGTTTTGTGTTCAATGTCAGTAGTTGCACTGTGAGCTGGTGAGCTGATTCTGCAGAGGACCGGGGTCCTGTATGACAAACCAGGATGATCCTTCTCAAAATCCCAGCAGACATGGTGTCATACCAATAACTGAGAACAATTGCAAGTTGCTTTGGGAAGGCTGCTGCTTCCTGATGCCTTCCAGCACAAAGAGCCAGATGAGCATGACTCTCAAGAGCTCCATGGAGTCAAGAACCACCAGTAATCACGGATGACTACATGCAAATGTGGAGACATACAGGTGCCCTTCACGTGTTACAGTTTTCATGTTAATGACTTGTCTGCTGCCAAAAATAGTTTAGACTGAAGTGTGTGTGTGTGTGTGTGTGTGTGACAGAGTCACACAATGACCTTTTACAAAAAAGAAGCAGCACCAAAATGTACTAGCAAATAAAAAGGCATTTGGAGGCACAGGAAGTATAGGAAATTGCTGATGCTATCCTTTGGACTTTGTAACTTGTGCTGAAAGTTTGTCTTTGATTAGCGTTTCTGTGGAGCCTTTTCAACAGTGAGTAAGTCCTCTTTAGCCTGGAAAAGTTGATTACTTCACTGTGGTGTCTGTATCTGAAAAAAGTTAGGCCCCTGTAAGAAAGAGAAAAAAAATTAATTTATGCAACATCTGCCATAGTGGTTTTCAGAGATGGACTGAAGAGAGTTGTTCCAGATACCCAAACCTAAGAAAGAGCAGGTTAGGTCCATGCCACCCATTAAGATTAGAATGCACAGCAACTCTGATTTCAGGCTGTGTTTTTATTTAAACCCTATCTGTAGATGTATCTAATAAACACTACTGGAAAGTAATTTACATTCTAAAATCTATTAATTTAATCACAGTAATTATAAAAGCCAACCAATAAATAGCAAGTAAAGCAAGCAGAGTGAAACAACAAAATGAGATAACCAATCTAACTTAAATAATGACAAGCTGCAATCTAGAACAAAAAAAATCACACAAGTTAACACTTTAACAGCACTTGCATCCCATCTTTCATAGCTGGTGTGACGAAAGTGTGGGATGAGTAAAAACAAGTCCTTACGGGCAAAATTCAACCACGCATGGAAAGCCTGGATAAAATCTTCCCCATTCTTTCAGTCCCATGGAAGGAGGAACTAGAAAAGCCACTGGGTAGTAAATGTGTGTGTCTCCAACCATGGGGCCTGGGAATGAGTCCAGACACAACTTGCCAAGACCTTGATATGGAGGATGCTCTGTTGTTGCTGCAGTCCCTGAGACTGAAAGAGCAGAAGTTCCACAGCTTTGCAGCCTGCCCGTGGGGAGGAACATCTCTGCAGTGCTTTCAAACTCAGATTTTAACTTCGAGATTACACCTCAGAGAAAGTAAAACCTAGTGCTTGGGGCAGAGAATGAGACATTAGCACATCCAGATTTTGTTTCTTTCACTCCTTGAGTCTCTTGCTGATGAAAATTGCCACACGACTAAAGCTTTTTCTAGAGCTGCAGAGGTAGTGGTTTTGGTGCTACCACTCCAAAGATGACTGCTACCACACAACAAAGGCAGCAGCATGGATAGTGAGGGTGAGATAGGACTGGGTAATCTGACCTCATTTGAAGAAACTCTGATGGTGGAGTGCCTTGAATGAAAGAATGACAAGATTTTATAATTAGCACTTACGTATATTTAAATATCATTCATACCTTTCAAGCACACCAGATTGCTGTTGTCTGCTGCTTGCTCCAGCCCTGTTTCTCAAAGCAATGGTGACCCCTTTGGCCTCTGAAGGCAACTCCACATCCTTCAGCAGCAGAGTCAGCTCCATGTGTCACCAACAAGGTACAGTCCATAGTGCCTCCAATGATGGCTGATGAGCAGGCTTTGCTCCCAAGGGTTATACAGCCCTTGGACTTTTTTCCCAGAGCTGTAGCTGTGTCTATGGTTTAAAGAATTTCTCCTTATTATTTCCTTCTGAGTCTCTCAGTCTTCTGTTTCCCAAAATCAAATAAGTAATGAGTGTTATGACTCCTCCCCAAGGGAGGAGATTTATTGTTTTGGTGAGAACCACCCTCTGGCCAAGCACTTTCATAGGTCAGTTTCTGAGTGGCAAAGCCTATAAATAAATGAATTTAGAGATTTGGTGATGCCCCTGGGAAATTTTATTTCAACACATTTGGGTAAAGGCAGCTCCAGGCCCAGGCCTCTCCCATTTCTTTTATTTTTAGAGACTTATTCCCAAGAACAGAGGACTTCTTTCTTGGGGCCATGTTTTTTTAAAGTGGTCCTATCTCTGCATCCAAGTGTGAGACTATAATAATAATAATAACAACAGCAATAACAACAACAACAACAGCTAATGATGATGATAAGTGTAATACCTTTCACTTGTGTGTTTCTCATTGCTATGATTTGCATTACATCAGAAATGTACAATAGGGGCTCCCTGCCAAGCAGATAACCAGTGTTGACCTGAAGAAGCTATGCTCCAAGACATAAGCAAGCTCCAAATAAAAATACACATGCAAAATTATATACACTCACATATATGGCCTCAATCTGATTCATCCAAAGAGATGAAAGCAGTTGGCAAACAGCAATTAACTCATTTTCATGCAACAGATAAGCATCATCTTTCTATCTGATGGATGAGCAAGACAAGTTAAATGACTTGCCCAAGGTTACACAATGCTTCAGAGCAGAGCTTGGAAGCAGTATAAAGAAGTCTTCATCCCCTGATCTAACTCTCCTCTTTTTGACTTTCATCTGAATTTTCAGTGTAAAGAGGAACAGACTTTCAGAAATGTGCACACACGTACACGTAGACCTGTGAACCTGGAAGATAAAAAGACATTAAGGCTGGGCTCTAACTGCATCTGGTTAGCAAACTCCCCTTGAAGACCTGTATGTTCTCCACAGGCTCTTAGCTTGCTCAGTTTAAAGGGCTGCAGCCAATTAGCATTTGATTTTGAGTAACAAATTTTCTTTTCCAACATAAATTAGATCTGTGCCTCTCTTGATGTTATAACTTTCAGTTTTAATGTCACTGAATTTTGGCTTTGGTTAAAGAAGAAGCAAGAGTTGCTGGACAACTGCAAAGGGATGCTTTCCTTAATAGCAGAAAGGTTGCAACCATTTAAGCCATTTAAGTTTTCTTCTTTTTTTTTTTTTTTTTTTTTTTTTTTTTTTTTTTTTTTTTTTTTTTTTTTTTTTTTTTTTTTTTT
>PYHW01010670.1:1292858-1313279 GCA_013186435.1 Turdus rufiventris
TTTTTGTTTGTTTGTTTGTTTGTTTGTTTGTTTGTTTGTTTTTTGTTTTTTGGTGTCTACCTGAGAGAAAAGCACTGGCTGTTGATCTCACAGCAGTAAATTACAGAGAATTGAGAATTTGCTCACTTCCACAATATTTTCTACTCAAAGATCTTTAGAAATATTGTGCACTAATTCAGCATGACAGCACTGCTATAAAGGTATATGGGGCTTCTCCACATTTTAGAGAGGAAGAAATTATTGAAAGAAATTTGAAAGTCTGCTTGTTAGCAACTGTGTAGTGTGGATGGTCTGGGCAGGTGTAAAGAGCCAGGCATATAAATGCAACAGTCCACTTCCAGAGACAAATTTTAATATGCATATCAGGAAAACTTCTGTGCCCAATAACTATGAAATTTAATATCACACAAGTAAGTGACTTACCCAAAACCTCAAAGGAAATCTGTGGCAGAATCAGGAAAGTGTCCCGCTCTTGTTCTTAAGCCACAAACCCACTTTTCCCTTTGAACCTCCAATCAGTCTTTTCTTTGATTTAAGGTTGACTGAGATGAGCTGATTAAGTTTCCATGTATCATCTGGAAGCTTCAGAACAGGCTTGTTTTGCTAGACATTCCCATCAGCCCCCATAGTTTCAGGCCTTTTGATTATAAAATGCTTTTTACGTTAGTCTTCATGGAAACTCCCTTTTTCTTTTGTTTTAATCATTTACAAGCTGGAGCTTTGCCAATTTATGTAACATGGTCTCATCCTACTCATTATTTCATCATACTCCTGCCAGATCTTTATTAAATGTATTTCTCCCCCCGCTTTAGTAAAAAAGGGATGGGTGCCTGGGAACCTGGATATGCAAAATGAGTGGGAATTCAGTTTTTTTTTTTCTTCCTCTGTGTTTTTCACTCTCTTTTATTCCAGGCTCAGAAATACCAGTGAGAAAGGTTATCTTCCCCAGCTGTGGGAGAGAAGGGTCTGTAAAGTTTAGGTGGGTTATTAGTGAGGGGTGGGATTCCTACTCTCTCCAAACTCCCACTAAGAGGGAGAGAACTCACAGACTTTGAAGTTTTATTCATGGTTGTAGCACAGAAAAACCCAGTAAAATTTTCTCTATGTGTCAATGAGGCAGATTTCTACCCTTCATAAATACTTCCCAAGCTTTTTATACCTGCAGGTCAGGTCCACTTGGGTTTCCTATCACTGCTTTGGTACTTTCCTCCCCGTGTCATCTGTTATTTTTAAGGCGTATGCCTTGCTAATGGAAAAAGCTGTACAACTCTGTGGGAATTTTCACCACCCACCTTCACCTCTCTGAAAGCTGTGAGCACAACATCTATAATGTGACACTGAGAACTGTGACTCAGTCATCTTTGAGGGACAGAGAGGCGCTCTTAGCTTGGCTGGACAGTTCAGGGAATGCAGGCACTGAAATGCCTGAATCCTGCTGGTGAAGCTTGGCCTCAGTGCTTATCCATTTCCAAAGAGTTGTTTGAGGACGCCTTCTGCCTTATAAAGATTGATCTTGTGAGGAGGTACTCACAAGAGGGTGGTCAGGGCTGTAGGCTGTGCTGTTTTTTTTAATTTTTGTTGTTTTTTTTTTTTTAATTTTAGACTCAAACAAAGCCATTGAGTGATTCCATACTCCATGTAGCAACACCAGGACCAGACAACTTCCTGATAACCACATCCTTGAGTAGATCATACTCAATCCAATCTGTCACTCTCTGCTGTGGCCTTTGTCCATAAGAGGCTTTCCCCTTCCCCCCGTGTTTGCCTCCCATGGGCACAGACTGTTTTACTTGTTCCCAGGATGAGAAATTTCTGATGTATTTTGCATACATGTTGAACCATGAGCTTTTTTACAGTTACACAAACTTGTGGTTTCCTATGAGTGCAAGGTTTTCCTCACCCCCAGTGGTTTTCCTAACTTTTATTTGGTGATAACTATCAGCTTTTTGTGGTTAGAAGAGAACAGGGGCTCCCATTATTTAAACTTTCTCTTGTGCCACAAACACTTTAACAAGCAACGTGCACAAACACTTTTTCCCCTCAACTTGATGGACCTCATTTTAATGTCCTGAAGGGGACCTGACACCACAGAATCCAACCATGCCTAGTGTAGGTAGTGCACGCTGCACGAGATCCCCTTCTTGCAAAACACACTTTGTGTATGTGTGATTACACATGATGTTGTGTTTGTGTCACTGGAAATGTGCTGTCATCTGAGGAGGACCCTGGGTCAGTGTCCCAGGGGGAATTCTCCTCAGGACCTCTGCCCCCCCTGCACTCACTCGTGGCTCATTTCAGAGCATTTCAAGTACAAGCACAACTGCTCTTCGGCAGTACTTTTATGGGCCTTGGGGGTAAGTCATCTCAGGCAGGGATGATTTAGCAGTATGCCTTTGGGAAGGTGAATTCCAGCAGAGGCAGGGAAATCACCCCAAACCTCTCACAGAGGAGGTGGCAGATCTTTTAATGCAGATCCCAAGAACTTCTCACTCCTCTCCTGCACAGCCTCAGGCAGGACTGGGGGATGCACTTCGGGACTCTACAGCCCACACCACACAAAACACTTATAAAAGCGGTATAAATCGTGCTGTGTGCTAGAGGTAAGTGCCTGTCACTGCCAAGGATGCTTGAGCTGTATTGAGGAGAATTGAGCAGGTTCATGTTTAGTCTGAACAACGGGAAGGTAATGTGGGGACTGCCAACCGCAAATATGTGCTCACCTCCTGACAGAGGTGGGTATGGAACCATCTCCCAGGCCTATGGCTCCAAGAGAGTGATCACTGGAAGCAGAAAATGGTGCAAGCAGGCCAGTGGAAGCTTGGAACAAAACCTCAAATACAATAAAAATGGGAAACCCATAGGTCTGTAGTGAAACACAGGTCAATTGGCTGGAGAGAGGAGAATTAACGTAGGGCCCCACTGTGGTCAGAAACCACTGAAATTACAGTTAAACTGCTATCATGTCAGACTTAATCCAGCAAATAGGAACCCCAATACTGAGCTATGTGAACGAAAATACCTTTCAACAATCTCACTGTCTGGGAGGGAAGGAACTTCAAGACTGGCCTCGTGGTTTATGTTTCCAAAGATGACTTTTATCTTTTGGTGCTCAGCTTTTGGATGTCAAGTTCGCAGACCATCTCTTTGTCAGTAGTGAGCAACCAGAGAGTCACCGAGTTTCCGCCAGGATGCAGAGAGTGCTGGTCCAGTACAAACACAGTCCATTTTATTAAAGATGAACAGCCTCAAAATGAGAATATTTCATGGGATGTGAGTATTTAAGTCTATGTAACTTCTCTAAGCTGATGTTGAGAGCCAGCTTCCCTTCCTCATGTGGGCTCACAAGCAGCTGGCAAGAAGTCCTTGCAGCGGGACAGTGAGTGGGACAGTTGAATCCAGGTTTTTAGGGGTGACAAGGAACAGGAGATCATGGAGAAGCACGGACAGCCCAGTGTGTGGGTAAAAGAGTAGCAGTGGCATGGACACAGCTGGCAGCAGGGGCTTTTCCCAGGCCAAGCCTGCATGCGCCAGTTTATCAAATGCAGCACATTGCTTCCAGCACAGCCTTTGGGGAGAACTGGCTATTTGAATGGGGGCACGTGTCAAAGAGAGACCTCAGTACAATGGAGCTTGGTGTGTTTTAGCTGCAGATCCATCTAAAGCCTCAGCTCCAGTTTGTCCTGTCCCCTTTGCTGTCGCATTCCAAAACCTACAATCTCAGTTCAGGCCTGGTGCTTCCCTTTTGGCAAGTGTTAGTCTGCAAAAAATCATCTTGTAATTTTCATGCTTACATCTTTGTTTCAGAGTGGGGCTCCAGAGGCTTGCAGCCGTGTTTCAGGAGGCTCCAGTTCAAGCTGGAGTTGTTAGTTACGCTATGCAGCGGAGCAGTGCTCGCACAAAACCAACATGGCAGCTGGTGCTGGGGTTTCATGGACACATAACAGCCCAAATGCCAAAAAGACGAGGGGGGAAAAAAATCTATTTAAGCAATTTTTCCCTCTCTATAGGAACTTAGCCTGTCAGCAGCATAAACACTTGCAATCATGCACTTCCTAGGATGCATGTGCTATCGAAAAGGGAGGTGTTAATTGCTGTGCTAATTACAACATGATTGCTTTGCACTTGTTTTGCACTTGCAGGTGATTAAATTTTTAACGAAGCATATTACTTGGCACTGTTAGCATAGTTAACACATTTCTCTCTCTCTCTCCCTCTCTCTTCCTCTCCCCCTCCTTTTTTTTATGCCTTGGGAGAAGTCCTGTGCTGCAGACCCTTGGCTGGCTGCGATGTGCTGTTGTGCTTGGAACGAGCCCGTTTGGGCTGGTGGTACCCTGGTTCCTGCTCGGGAAGAGCAGCAGCCTGCTATCATCAGGCTCAGCGTGACAGTGCCGGCCAGATGCGAACGCAGAACCCACCAAGGTATTAGCTAAAAATTAGGCGAGGCTGTTGATGCCAATCTCACAGATTTCATTTAAAAACTCTGCCAGCTCCAGCCAGTCAGGCGGCAGCGGCAGAGGGTGTGCAGGAAGGTGGAGAAATGACAGCAAGTTCCCCGTGATTTATTTCTGCTTTGGCCAGCGGGTTCCCAGCTGAATGAGAGCAGGGGAAACTTGCATCTGTTCGACGGGCAGGCTCATCTCTCTCCAATAAGGCGGCAATTACACAGCCCAGCGAGGCTGCGTGACCAAAGGAAAGATGGGTGAACCAGCCCATGGATTTATTGTTGGGTGTCGATGGCTTTACCTTCCTGGCTTCTGGATTGGCAAGTTCCCTGCAAACTTGTTGATTCTGATGGGTTTGAGCTAATCGATCCCAAATGAAGCGTGGGATACTATCTTTTGGTGGATGCTGTCCAGCCTGGTGTATTGCTTTTGAATTGCTCAGCTCTGGGTACTTTTGCCTTTGCAGACTGTCTGTCTCTTTTTTATGGCAGTGTAAACTTTCTGAGGTTCTTGGGGTCAGCTGAATGGATGGACTGGATAGTTGTTAGCATTATACATAAGAAAGGGCTTTAGTAATCTAGTCCTGAAAAGTGCTCCTCACAAGAGGCCAAAGGCACCTCCTGCTTCTGTTCAGGGATGATATAGATAAAAGGAGAGAAACTGGGTGGACAGTGAGAAATATTGGAAAGGCTCGAAAAGACAATCTCAGCCAGCTTTTTAAATTTCATGACTGAGAGCCACTCAATGAGGAAGCAGAAGAGGAAAAAAGAATATTTGAAACTGATAAGGAAATATTTTTAGATAACACTTAATTACAGTAATTTCACGACCATAAGGTGCACCGGACTATAAGGTGCACCCGCTGACAGCCAGCAAAATTCGCAACATGTGGATCAGATAAGGCGCACCGGACTATAAGGCGCACTTTTTTTTTTTTTTTTCAGTGAGGCTCCACCCCCAGATCCCCCTGCGCGTTTGCTGGCCGTGGCCCCACCTCAAACCGGCGGCCATTGGCCCCCGGGCTTGCCTGTACCTGACGGGGCCGGGGCATGGCTGCCGCTGTTCGGTGGAGCGTCCCCGGGGACGGGGCATGGCCGCTGCCGCTCCGGGGAGCGTCCCCGGGGCCGGGGCATGGCCGCTGCCGCTCCGGGGAGCGTCCCCGGGGACAGGGCATGGCCGCTGCCACTCCGGGGAGCGTCACCGGGGATGGGGCATGGCCGCTGCCGCTCTGGGGAGCGTCCCCGGGGACAGGGCATGGCTGCCGCTGCTCCGTGGAACGTCCCCGGGGATGGGGCACGGCCGCCGCTGCTCCGTGGAGCGTCCCCAGGGACGGGGCATGCCCGCTGCCGCTCCGTGGAGCGTCCCCGGGGCCCTGCTTCTCCAGGAGTCCCCTGGCGCTCCGGGTGACCCAATGCCGGCAGGCCCCATTCCGCCGCTGCCCCGATTTCGGCGGCTACCCCCCTCCCCACGCGGCAGCCACCCCGATTTCTGCGGCTTTCTATCCCCCCCGCGCCGGGGCTGCCCTGATTTCTGCAGCTTTCCCCGCCCCTGTGCCGGGACCGCCCCGATTTCTGTGGCTCTCCCCTTCCCTGCACTGGGACCTCCCGGATTTTGGCGGCTTTCTATCCCCCCCGCGCCGGGGCTGCCCCGATTTCGGTGGCTTTCTACCCCACCCTGCGCCGGGGCTGCCCTGATGCTGCATGGGGACGCCCTGATGCCGGCAGGCCCGCCCCGTGGAGCCCCTCTCCCCTCGCATCCCGACGTTGCTGCGGGGCCACTCCCCCTCCCAGCCCGGCACAGCCCCGCTGCCACTCCCCCTCACAGCCTGGCCGTGCTGCGGGGCCACTCCCCCTCGTGGCTTGCACTTCCGGGTTGTCAACTTTCGCCAATTTGTCCCTCAGATAAGGCGCACCGGACTATAAGGCGCACTTCCGGGTTTGAGGGAAAATTTTAGTCAAAAGGGGTGCACCTTATAGTTGTGAAATTACTGTAACCCTGGAAATTTACAAAACACCACTGAGTCCAAAAGATTAACAGGATTCAAAACAGACTAGGTAGGCATTTTATGGATAAGAAGAATTGCATGAGACAAGATTAAAAAATCTATAAGGGATGCAAACTCTCATGCTTCATGGCGTTGGAAAACAGCTAAGTGGTGAGGAGCAGGAAAGCACTTCTCCCGTGGGCAGATCATCCCATCGTGGTTCATAGGGAGTTCCTTGCACTGTCCTGGGAGGCAGCTGGTCTGGGTTGCTGGCAGGGATGGGTATCGAGAGTGGCAGACCAATGGCCTGATCCAGCACCCAGCCATTCCTTTGTTCCCTTACAGCATTACTCTGCATCCAGGCTAGGCCAGGGATACCTTTTAAAACAGAAAGGGGGAAACCAAAGAGCTTACAAGGAGTCTACTTGAATACTCCTGACATAAATCCTTGCCTCTTGTGCATGCACACCCCCAGTGAATTAACAGGAACAAAGGGAAAAAGTTGCTGCTGGGATTATTTACATAATATGAATAAAAAAGCACCTGGGAACATCTTCAGCATGAATTAGCTGAATTTATTTTGACTAAATATTTGTGAACTGTTTTTAGTGCTGAATTTTACTGTGTCCAGGCACACACAAGCATACCTTGATGAGGAGTGAAATTCTGAAGGATTTGGGACAGCAGGTCTGGTCCCTGGAGAACTGGAAAGCAAGACTGAGATTTGGTACCCACATAAGGCAGATAGCTCCGTGCCCTGCAGATGATTTGTTTTTGGCATTAAGTGTTTAAATAAAGTGTGGACTTGTATAAATTGCTGTGAGGTGTGACCCTCACCACACTGTCATGACATGGCAAGTTCAGTCTAGAAGTTCATGGACAATGACCCTCACATATTAAATAGAGATAATGTAAATAGATTTTCCCATTAGCATCAAGGGACCAAACTTAAGTACCTAAGCTTCACATTTTTTCCACCATGTAATTGTTCACTTGTCACTGTTCACATAATTGGAGGACTAAGAGGCCAAGGGGGACTGAAAATGATAACAGGAATATGTTTTTCTGCCAACCTGGAGAGTTTGCATTAACAATTTAGAATACTGGCAAGGCTCTCTTTAATGTTTTATGCATTCTTTTTGCCCACAGATCACAGACCTTCACCTTTCCCATCATGTTGGCCATGTGGCCCTGCAGCAGGTCTGTCATGCAGGAGTGAAGGTGAAGGATGGGAGAGGATGCTGTGTGCCTGGAGGCCTGTCCCTGCAGAGACAAAACGTGTATGAATGTGTGTGTGTCCTCTCCGTGGTGGGAGCTGAGGAGGTGAGGAGCAAGTGGTGATGTCCGTAAAGTCCTGCAAAACATCTTCAATTGCAGGATTGTTTTTTGCTTGGCTTTTCTGTGCCAGCCTTAAAAGACGTGAATTAGCAATTTATTATCACTTTTAACTGACAGGTTTCATTATCTGCAATTTCATTAAGAGCGATACCTGCGGAATGACCACTGACTTTTTTTTTAAATTTTTTGCTTAATGGGTTCAATCCTGTCTGCAGCAAACCTTGCCATTTCCCCTCTCCTCCAAACTTCATATTCTAGTCTATTACTCACTGTCTGTCTGGCCCCTATCGTACTTTGACTGCAGATGTCATAACAGAGAAGAGATGAACAGGCAGCTCTTACTTCCCGATAAATTAATGTGCTGCAGTCTAATCCATATCCCAAATGATAAAGTTAACAACAGTTTGCAAGCCTGTCACATAATCTAAAAAATTCAGACGAATATTTTTCCCCCCCGCGTGGGAGGAAAAACCCGTTTCGGGGATGAACAGTTACTAATACATTTAAGCTCCAGTAGAATGTAATGGAAATGGCACAATTAATTCATCCGCCACCTCCATCCAGTGGTGAAGCACTTCTATTGGGAGCACCCTGCTTGGCAGGCTGCTGGCTGTGGCGTGCTTCCCAAGGCTCCTGCAGCCTGTCCTCCCTCCTGCATCTGCTTGCTCCAGCTGGGCTCAGCCCTCGCTCAGCTGCCATCTTTGGGGACGAGTTTCTGCTGCAGTCTTTGGGGTCAGTCACCTGCAGTTCTCCCACAGCCCCCAGCATGTGGTTACTGGGCCATGGAAACGGGAACAGGCAAACTGATGTGAGGAGCCCAGGGACAGATATCTGTGGATCTGCCACTGTAGGTGGGGAGGGATGCTCTTCCCAGCCTCTGCCTCCTGTATGGTTTCACTGGGAAAAATGGTGTGTAGAGCCTCTCTCTCACACAGAGCAGCTCAGGTATGTGGGGTGAGCATCCTGAGCTAAGGAAAACTGGATTAGCTCCTTAAGAATTCACAGAGTTGAGCCAGTTTACACCAGCTGACAATGAGGCCCTTCTGGCATAAATGCCTGTGGGAACTAACTGTGCAAAAAGGGCTTATTTGGGTATGCTCTCCAAAAATGGGAAATCACCCTGATTCCTATAAGAAGAATATTTCCTCTATAAGGCTTTCCCTGTGTCTTTCTGCAACCATACCAAATGTAACAGATAAAGGCTTTTATTCTAATATTTTAATGGTAATTTTAATAATTATTTGAATATTTTAATGGCAATCCAGATTGGCAGAGGAATGAGGGAGAAGAAAAATGCAATAATGAAAGCTTAAAAAGCTTTCTGTGCTGCAAAGTCATCAGCTGAGTTATAAGGCATGAAAAAGGTGTGAGGGATGGAGAAATATTCATATCAAAGCTAAGTTGCATATTCTTGATTTCAGTACTTTGTTTAGTTCTTCTTGCCAGTTCTACAGGTTGGTTTTTTTCTTTTTCTGAGAGTAGGCATGGCTGACACGATGCTTAGATCTAAAGTTTGCATTGCTGATGTTACACTGCAGCTCCCTTTTACTTCAACCTGCAGCCCCACTTCAAATTCTGTGCTAAGCACACTTTCAAAGTGCAAATATATGGTGAGTAAAGAAAGGTGGGAGGTGGTCAGTGTTGGGATGTTATCTGCAATTATTGTGCTGGTGGATTGAGAAAAAAAAAAAAAAACAGAAGAAAATGAGATGTCAGCTTCTTGCAGGATTCACTTGGGAAGCTGGAGGAATACCACGGAGGACAATGGCTTTTTCAGAGTGCTGTCTCCTGGAGCAGGCACAGTGCTGCAGCCCTCACAGCTGGGCAGTGTGGGCCAAAACAGCCTCCCTCCCAGCCTGCTTGGGGTTGCTCCTTTGCTTCAGAGTGACCTTTGAGAAAGGCAAAACCATGTTCAGTCTCTACCTCTCTTTCTCTCCTATTTTTTCAGATCTGGCATCAGTGCTACCCTCATGCTTCCTCAACAGAGGCTGAGCAAGTATATATGCAGAAAATCTCTTACTACTATGGGACACATACCTATATCTAATGCAAGGAAAACCACAGGTGCTGACTTTAAGAACATTTCCCTCTTTAGGAGACACTGACAGAGGAGACCCATTGTTCAGGAGTTTAATCGTCCCTGGACAAGGATCCTGTAAACAGCCCCTTTTCCTCTTGGATGCTTCTGATGCCAAACAGGGGAATGCAAAGCTTATTCCTGAGGCTGACCTATTTCTGTGGAGCAGCTGCAAGCCAGGGTAATAATCCACTTATCTGGTGAGAAACCCACAACAGCACCTCTCAGACAGGCACTGTCTTGCAGAGCTCTGGTTCTGCAGCCTGTGGGTGAGTGCTGACAGCCTCCCCCAGAGCCCCGCTCAGCTGCCCACACTACCCCAGAAGAAGGTTGGTCCAAAAGATGGAGTGGTGTGGATTACTGAAATATTTCCTTGAAATGATAGCTAGTGGTGCTGATTACAGAAAGCTTTAGAGAACACCCAGGACTGACAAATGAGTAAAAAGTAGAATACACCAGAGTTCTGTGAGGAAAATCTGTTGTTAAACCATCTTCAGTGAATTGTGATCCCTGCACCAAGGAATCATCTGAGAGAGCATTTTCTGATGCCTTGGGGTTTTAAGGTGGTAATGACTGAGAGGTGGGCAGTGTCCCCACAGTTACATCTTGCAGCCTTGGTGGTGTGGAGAGTGGTGGAGCACCGACCAGCCCTGGTGTCCAAATGCTGCTGATCAGCTTCAGCAATGTCACCAGGTGTGGTTTCATGCCAAAAGCGAGATGCTGAAAGTTGAGATCTCTGCAGCTCCCTAAAATGCCACGTAAACCTCTGGTCAGCTGCCACCGTGCTGTACTTGGTTGGTTTCCTCACAAGCCTCACATCAGGGATGCTCCTGAGGTGAGAACAGGCAACAGTTCTGCCTACTTCAGGGGCTGGGTGGGAGAGCTGGGAGATGGAAACCCATGGTTTATGTGCTGGGGAGGCTGCAGTGAGTGAGCCAGTCCCTGCTGACCAGGGCATCTGTGCCAGCAAGGGACCTGCTTGAGCCTGCCAAGGTCTTATTGCTATCACCACATAGCTCATGTCAGTTCCCACTTATTAGAAAATCTTTCCCAGATCAGGAATGAGGTAACTCTCACTCACCCAGTTAGCTGTGTCTCCCAAGAGCCTTCCAGGCAAAGAGCAAGGTTCTCCCCTGAGCAGCTCTGTGCTATTTGAATACTTTTGCTGAGTTTTCTCTGGCTAAAAATTGCCTTACCCCAGGGGACTCCTGTGCCTGAGGGACTGCAGGGTGTTCTGCTGGGCATGTCAGGTGAGTACTGGCAGAGGGTTAAAACTAGCTCCTCTTGTGGGTTTGGTGATCTACACAGAAAAATGTGGGTGTAGCTGAAAAGAACGTGGAACTCATTATATGGTCTGTTTGAAGACTCACATTGTGATTTATTCAGGATGCACATCTACATCTTCTTCATCTTTTGTAAAAAAAACCCCTCAAAACTGATACAGAGTAAGAAGATGCCACTGGTTCTGGCCATAAACTTTTTAGTAAGTACTTTGGGTGAGGACATTTCCAAACTGCCTGGGAATCCTCTCAAATAGACCAGCTGATCTTCAGCTCCATCCCCCTTGCCCAGAAAATTCTTTCCAGCATTGTGGCATACCAGGACCTAATAGCCAGGTAACAGTATTCTGCTGCCCTTTTCCTTTGTGTATTAGAACATTTTTCCCTTAGGGAGAGAAGTGGAGTAGGCCATTAGGGCATTAGTGTTCTGTGGTATGCTAATTTCCTGTATTTATGCATAATATGATTTTCATGGTGTTGGATTTTCTCTATGTTGATAATGCTAATAATAATGATTATGGTGGTGGCAATATTATTATTAATAATAATAACAATATGTTTAAAAAGACCCTGTTTCTCGTGCATTCCTGCTTGTGTCTGGTAAATCTCAGTATTTAGAACAGATCCAGTTGTTAGAACTGAAGACACAAAAAAAAAATCAGAGCTGACTGCTTCAGACAGCTGATGGATTAGCAACAGCCAAAGTTAAAAAGCTACAAGTCTCCAGAGTGATGGGAAGATATTACACATAGGATCCAAAATTGTTGATGTGAGTGCATTAAATAATACAATCCTCCATTGTGAAGATTTCATAAAGATGTTGCAAAAGAAGGGTTTCTTTGGTGCTCATCTTTTCCATAGAAATCCTTTATGAATAAAAAACCTATTAAACAAATAGTTCCAGGAGCATTGGAAGTAATGAAGCCTGGTTTCACAGAATGGGTGAAGTTGGAAGAGACTGCAGTGGATCATCTGGTCCAACCTCCCTGCAGGGGGATGCTGGAGCACGTTGCACAGGATTGCATCCAGACAGCTCTTGAATATTTCCAGTGAGGGAGACTCCAGAGTCTCTGTGGAAAATCTGTTCCAGTGCTCAGTCAGCTGCATAGTAAAGTTCTCCTCAAATAGCTTCCCACAGCTCCTTTCTGTGTGGATCCTCTGCTGGCTGAGACAGAGATCATCACCTTTTCCTTTCATTGGCACTAAGAAGTTCTTGCATCTTTTTGTCCACTTCTTTTCATAAAACTTATAGGGACACTTACTCTACCTCTTGGCTTGGCTGAACCAATGCAAACAGGTTCAAAAGTGACTGTGCACTATGAGGGGACAGATATGCCTATCCACAGGTGGCCTTTTGTGCCCCCAGGAAATCAGAGCCATAGGGACACCCAACCACTGTTGGGATGTCCTTACCAGACGTTATTGCTGCTGCACTGTGCTGTCCCATCCCAAAGCAAATGGGATGTCCAGTGGTGAGGAAAACTTTCATCATGCCCCTGTCCTGTTGTTGCCTGTAAAGTGAATGTGTCTTTTACATTGATCATGTTCATACTGTCACTATTTCTGAGGTAGTTAGAAATGTCCTTGGGCTGGAGGCTAGCCTGGAAATAGGTGTCCCTTTAGTCCCCTTTTCAGGAACATCAGGTGATATTTCCACCCCTTCACCTCCCATTGACCAAGAGCCATGGCGCAGATACAACTCAGGGGGGTTCAGCCTGGCTGCCCTTTTGTCTGCGGAAGCCTGAGCAGAAGAACCCTTTTGTAACAAATTCACATCATGCTCCTGCAGAGGAGAAAGTTTTCCTGTCTTTCTTGAACCCTATATAAGTGCCATGCTTTGTCTTGGCTTCAGAGGATAAATCAGAGAAATGTTATCACCATGTTCCAGTGGCTACAAAGATCGTGACACCCTTTTACAAGGAGTCACATGGAAAGATGATGGGTTTAAATTATTCCTGGAGACTTCCAATTAGATACAAGAGAAAACTTTTTTTCACTATGAGGACAATCAGCCATTGGAATAATCTATGAGAAAAGTGGTAGATTCCCCAACTCTGGTCACTTTTAAGATCCAGCAGAACAGAGTGCTCAGTTGGCTTGTGCAGACTGCTTTTGCAAGAAAGATTGGATCAGATGATCCTTAAGGTCCCTTCCAACTGGGTATTCCATGATGCTGTGTAATTAATTTGTGATTTGTCCACAGGTATTCCTCCAATTGTAGAAGGCTGCTGCTGAGCTAAAGAGGTCCTTCATCTTCAGCAGCCTTGGAGGAGCCCTCAGAGATTCCCTGAGGACTCTGAATGTTGCCTAGATACCCTAGCATGAGAACTCAGGAAGATAAACCAGCCTTTTAATCTTATTTTTCTTAATTAAAGAGATTAATGGCATAACCTATTCTGATTAGCAGTGATGAGCTGTAGGCCAGTAAAACATTGAACAAATCTGAGTCCCTTATAGCTCAGGTATCTCTTTCTGGTCTCTGAAACGGTGCACACATTTTTATTTCTCACTTTCTTCAGGCGCACAAAACATTTCACTTTGGAACACAGCAAGAACAACATGATGCAACCACATTGTTTCATCAGATGGAAACCTGTGTAATCTCAAGTGATCCCCACTGAAGTTTAAACAGACACAGAAGACCACATTTTCATTAACTTGTGAATATACACAGATTTTACAATGGTAGTTTGAATTTGGAAGCGGGAGCCCATCTGCAATGTAGGGACATCTTGTTAGCAGATGTTATTTGTCTGACAGAGGTTGAACTTTTTCTAATGACACTGCTTTTTTTTTTTTTTTTTTAACATTTGTGGTACCCTGAAGAAACACAAAGGCACAACTACTACTTTATAAGCAGCAAATTGTTTTCTAGTTGAAAATACTGTATAAAGACAAATTGTTAGTTTTACTTTGCAGAAAGACTTGTTCACAAAAGTGTGTGTGGGCAAGGTGAGCCTGTTTATGTAAGTAGCAGTTTCCCATTATTCTAGAGAATTCATGAATGTAAAGCATATAGATAAAATCCTGCTCTGAGTGGGTTTGTTGAGCAAAGCTGCTAGATGTCTGTTAAAAGGAAATAACTCTTGTATAGCAGGTTTTCACAGATGTAGTGTGTGAAAATTATTTTTAAAGTGTATCTAGCCTATCTCCAGCAGAATGAATAGTGTGTGATTTTTTAAATTAAGATTTTGTGGCCAAAACATACAGTCAGAATTTGAATTCAGATGTATATATGGGTTTCCTTATGTGACAATTCTAGATTGTTCACTGTGAAGAAAAGTATTTCAAGATGCTTGTCTTGATTGTTAAATCCACTAATCCAGGGAAGTAAATAACAAAAATTAGATTGTCCTAATGGAAATGGGTTATCTGTTCTCACTTTGCTGTGCCAGGCTAAACCCACCCCTTCTCCCTTTTGGCTCAGGCTGATGAAACATTTCTTTCCTGTCTCAAGTATGTTTTGCTGGGGGAAGGAGACTGCCTACAGACTGCACCAGAGTCAGGAGTGTTTCAGGAGAACTCTATGCATACTGCCCATCTTTTGTTTCCCAGAGAAAATTGGAGATGAACAGGGCATGGGGCTGAAACTCCTCCTCTGATGAAGAGCACAGATGGCAATTTTCCTGATTTAAAGCTAAACAAATGAGCTCCTTACACTGCTGAAATCTTCCTTCAAACAGGTAATGAATACACTATTGACAGCAAACTTGTGGACCTCTTGGGCTATGGCAAATTTTGTGGGACCTTCTGGGCATGTATCAAAGATGTTATTTGTTATTAAAGCTAGTGTTGCCCCCATTCACATATGAACTTCTTGCCATAGTTTTACTTACCACTCCCATTCATGAAACTGGGTTATTGGCTTAAAATTCAGACTTTGGGTTGTTTTTTTCTATTAATTGAATGGTGGAAGGTTTATATTTAATTGGATGGTGGACATGTTGGTTTCTATTCCTTTCAGTGGTGAAGAAAGAGCTCTGAAGTTAGCCCAAATGCATCCTGAAGATGAAAAGAACAAAGAACACAAAGACCATGGCTTGAAAAAAACTTGGGGTTTTTTTGTTTCTTTTTTTTTTTTTGGAAGCCAGAGCTATGATTTTGCCCTGATGGATGTTTTTGAATCCTGAAGGCTGGCAGACAGGGACCAATCTGAATAAATATCTTAAAANCTGATTAATAACCAAAGCACTTTTATTGTCAAACATACACATACACAAGCTCCACCCTGATTAATCAGGTCTGGCTGCAGTGTGTAATATTTACTATTTTTTAATTAAAATTGAGAGCTCATACTGTCCAGAGAACTACATGTGCGTTCTCTGAAAAATTACTGCACAAGCAGAGGCCATTTTTTTTCCTACTCCTGCTATGAATTTCCTACTGAACTTTAAAGGCAATTCCAGGTGCAGCTGAACACTATCCATTATCTTTGCCTGTACTCCTAATCAGAGCAGCACAATCTGCCTTCAGAAACATTTGTTCTGAATGGCTGCTGTTTCTGAAAGCAGATGCTCTTGAAAATGCAGCTGTCAATAGCTCCACTAACCAGTGTTTTCTTGCAAAGAAATATTCCAGTTAAGGTTTGCTTGGATTTAACTACATGCTTATGATCATGGTGGTGATATATAATATTTTTGCCTGTGTGCACAGAACAAATCAATAAGCTGCTTCTTCCTGACCCTGGCTTTGCTTTTGCTCCTGCCCATATAAATCAGGGAGACCTCTGCTCAGATGAGTAGCTACACCTGGATAAAATTGTGGGAGATAAGTCTCAATTCCTTTGTTCGAAGCAGAAACAGGTTTTTGTACATGGAGGGAATAACCAAGTACTTCATGGTTCCTTTCCCTCTGTGCTATTTTCTTCCTTTTTTATTATTTGAACAAATAAGATTTTACTCATATATTACACCAAACCAATGACTCCATCTAGCTTCCCACAGCGCACTTTTTATAGCAGAGAATACTCCTTTCTTGTCTTGCTGAAGCACATATTTTCACATAATTTGCACTGATAATATAACTCTGCTGAGTAGCTTGATGGAATATATCACTCTTCACAGTCTAGCAGTCCCCCTCCTTAAATAATGGAAGTGGTAGACTCCTGGTAGTCTTGATTTTAAACATTTAAAATATATATAATGGTTTGCATACTGTGCAGTGATTTGTAAAATGTGAATGCCTACAAAACCATGGTTACCAAGCATAACATTATCTTATTTTTACTTACACAACCAGTAAAACAGCTGGAGGTCTAAAATCATGGCCTGGCATTAAATGCATTACTACATTTTAACCATGCAGGATGAGACTGTCCTTTCAGCTGAGAGATAGGAAGAGAAGTGTTGTGATTACTGGAAAATTAACACCTCCCATTTTAATAGACTGACTATACCAAAGGCACTTAAATAGAAATCCTTCAACTGAAATGAATTGGAATTTTATCTGTCTAAAAAGTGACTAAGTGGCTTTGAGCTACACAAATAGCAGTATCAATCTATAGAGTGGAAATGGAGGATTTTACCAATGGAAAGAATGTCTTTTGTTTTAAGACCCACCCATGTGGTACTATTTAAATTTTCTTTTTTTGTTATTCCTATCCCCAAATGGAGATCCAGAACCACAGTGCTTCCTTAGTTTCCCTTTTTAACACCCGTAATTGTAATCAACTGGCAATGAATAAAGCTGTGAGCCATAAACCCTGGTCATTTCAACCTGCCCACAAGGTCCAGGATGGGTTTTTTCACCTCAGTTGGTGTAAGCAAGCCCTCAGTAAACCTCCACAGCAGTGGTGTCAAAGGACATAAATTTGCCTACTGCACACGGTGTCTCATAAATAACACCTTAATTGTTCTCACAGAAATATGCCTCCACGAGCCTTGTTGAAATGTTCCAGCTCTCCCAGGATGTAGTTTCAGTGGGGGCTTTTGCCTCGTAGGATGCTGATGGAAGTCAACATGCTGGGTCTTTTGCCTATGAGGCAAGAGAGTAACCCCAGTTTTGAAGAAAACCATCAATGAACAGAACACCTGGAATACTGTAGGAGCAGGCAACACAGCACAGCTCACAGCAGAAGTTTCTCACAGTTAAAAATATGCCCTTAAATGCAAATGTTCATGAAAAATGTCTGGAAACAAATATTCCTCTTTATTTCATCTGTTCTCGCGCATCATGGTGCCTCTTGGCAGTGTCCCCTCTTGGATCCAGAAGAGTGAAAGAAACACAGAAAGTTCCCAAATTCCTCGGGTTTCAGGAGCCTGAGGACTCTCAGCAATGTGAAGGGATCACTCTGCGCCTGATCAGCCTGCCTCCGATATCCGGTCAGTGAGGCAGGTGGAGACTGAAAACTGTCAGCACTTCCCAGATCAGCCCCACCAAGCTGCAGGCTCTTCCCTTAGGTAGATCTCTTCTGCTACAACTCTGAGCCCATTCATGGCACGTGGGGGCTGCAGTGGGAGTAAATAGCATGCTGGTGGCTCCTCTAACCTCAGTAAAAGAACGGGAAGGGTATCCAGGAGCTGATACACTGCTTTCTTGCTCTGCCCACACTGGGGAACACTGGGAGATCTGGCTAAAAGCTTGTGACATTAGGAGACTGAGATCTGATTCATCTGCCTGATAAAGCTTTGAACAAGGTACTGGGGGAATAAAAAGCATTTGACTCTTGTCTCACAACACGAGTTTTACATCAGAGGTATTACTGGCTGTGTTTACACAGGCAGCCACGCCAGCTCTCAGACTCCACGAAGTCCATTAAAACCAGCTTGTGCAACCCCCTGCAGAGCCTCCTGCTTGGCCTGTCTGACTCATGCCCAAAGGACCGTGCTCAATGCACACCCCTGTGCCAGCAGCCCCAGATGCCAGCTCCCAACACTCCGCTCCCACTTCAGTGTCGGCTGCCAAACCATGGGCAGGAGCAGCAGAGAGCTGTGGTGTTGCCTGCCCCAGCTCCTCCAGTGCTGCCCTGGATGGCAGTCCATCCTCTGCTGTGGACATGTTCATCCTGGGTGCTGAACACCCCGGTGTGCGTTCAGGAGTCAGGGTAGAGCTTAGCCAAGGCAAAGAGCAGTGGTGTGACTCCCCAAGAGCAGCACTGAACTGCCCCTGCCAAAAAGGGTCTCTCCTGGGAGACCCAGCAGTGCCCCTCCCTATGGCACAGTTACTGCAAAGGCAAGGTTGTGGTGGTGCTGGCGCAGCATCTTGGACTCAAAAATGACTTGTTTACTTTGGAGAAGATCAGAGAAGGACACGGATTATACAACCAAAGGAAAGAATGAGGATGGTTAATAGCACTGGCAAATAACAGAGGAAAAAATCTGCACTTTTATTCAAAGAAGAAAATGAGCATTGTAGTAAACATGCAGACAATCCACACCAAACACAAATCTGGTTTCTGTGTGTAAATGTGTGGTCTAGTTGCAATCTTTATGGAAGCTGCTCCAGCTTCAAATTAATGTAGTATTTCTGAAATAGTTGAAATGAATGCTGTCTCTGGAAGGAAACAATGGATGTAGTAAACAAGCAAATATCTTGTCAAGAGCTGAGCAACAAGGGTGCTGAAAATTCCATCAGAGGAGAACTAAGCATGGGATTTCTGATGATACACCTGTCCAGAGCTTGTTCTGTGAGTACAGGGACAGAGAACGTGTCAGCCCTGCACACCCCGAAGTCTGGAGATGGGCACCTGCCTTTAGCAATTTCCAGCCATACCAATGGGAATCTGTTCAAAAGCAGGGATCAGCTGCATGCCTTAAAAATGAAAAGTCTGTGCATTCAAGGTGGTTTAGATGCAATTTCACATTTCTAGCACCTGGTCCTTTTCCTCAGGGCACCCTGCCTCAAAATAGCATTCTGCATTACAGAAGAGCCCGGTAGGGTAGCCTGGCTTTCCTGCCTTGGCTGTCCCCTTTCAGGTTTCAGATGTGCCAGGAATACTGATGGCACACCACTGGGAGAAAACTGCTCTCACATGGGTCAAGCTGAACCCAGTGCTACCAGTGGTGGTACCCAGGCTTCGTGCCATTACCTCTACTCCAGCTCCCTCAACATGGGCTCAGCCCCGCACTTGTGACAAAGTTTGAGCTGCTTTTTACGGCTGAACGTTTTTTCCTGTTTGCAGAGGTTTTGCTCTGCAGTGATGTGCTTTGTGAGGAAGGGCCAGGTGGGAGGGTGGGACAGTGCCTTGTTCAGCTGCTCCCCCAGGTGTAACTGCTGCTCACCCGCTCTCTGTGTCCTGCCAGAGCATTCCCCTGCCACACTAAGTGCACTGCCAGTAGCAGGAAATCCTGTGGGACAGCACCTTTGCCAGAGCTGCGTGGGAGATGAAGCCAGTGCAGCGAGAAAAGCACAGTATTTTCCTTTTAAAACAGACCCCACTCAACGTACACCATGGGCTTGTAATTACTGACTTAGAAGCATGTGATTCTTCTGTAGCCTTCACTTTTCCCTGGTGTTAATTTTGCAATTTTTTTCCTTTTTAGGGTGACAAAGAGCCTCATCTTACTGTGTGCTGTCAATTAGCTGCTTAGCCCTCCACCCACAACCAAAAGTTTTGTGTGATGCAGAAGGTCCCACAGATGTTGCCAGAGGAAACTCAATAGCTTCTCTATCCACACCTAGTGGGGATTTACAAACACACTTTGGGGAGTTTAGTCTGAGCCTGAGCAGTTGGCTGTATCTAAAAGCTCTGCTCTCTGCTTTGTAAATCCAAAAGATTTCATAGGTTCCTTCTCTTCAAATTTCCACAGAAGAGTCTGTAAGTGCCTTGGACCAAATAGCTGTGCAGTTAATGAACTGTGCATACACAGGCCCTATGTCCAGCTATGAATTCACACTTAATAGTTCAACAAAAATGTCTGGTTTCATATGTTTTTCATTCTTTTTTTAAAATAGTGATAGGCTTGTCAATTAAATACATCTTTAAAATAGATTTTACCAAATATATGCACTGCCCAGTGAGATTCATTTAATGTTATCTTTTCCACATGCATTTCCAAGAGAATTAAAGGACCCAATATTCTATTGTAATCCATGATTTTTTTTTCTCTTCAATTTCTCTAAATATCAAACATTTGACAGGATACTGTAAAACCCTCTGGAGAATTTTTTTTTTTGATGGAGAGACCAGAGTGAAAATTTTCAATCTGAAATGCACATAAGGCTAGATTTTCAAAAGCATAGGCTGCTGCCTTCCTTTGTTGTTTCAACCCAAGATACCCAAAGTATGATTTTGCAGGGATGCTGAGCAAACATAACTCCCATGGACTCCAGCCAGAATTTTTCCTGTTCGCCACAGCTGCA